>JAVGVS010000094.1:75000-153408 GCA_032718565.1 Distichodus sexfasciatus
TAAGACAAATAACAAAAGTCTGTTTTGTTTGTTTAGTAAATGGACAGGTATAGACCAGTTCTATAGGAAAGGTAACCCTAAATGACTTCTCTTGTGGTCTGCTGCTATATAGAAAATGAAATAAAATAATATTAGCTTGACCACATTTCGCTGTGGTGCACTGTGTGCAGTTCTGTGGTGAATTACATTCTTGACTCATAGTGGCCCAGAATCCCTTTTTCTACCCAGGTCTAGTAATGAATAACGTCTTTAGGCTACAGAAATTCTCTTTTCATATTTTTATGTGTTCATTTTTAAGAATCTTCCAGAGTAATAAATAACTACTACATCTTGGGCCCCAGCTAACAAATCCCCAGGAGAGCACAGAGCACAAGCTGCTCGGGTACAGATGATGCTGCCTTTACTTGTTCTGGCCTGGTTGCGTTAGTGCAGCATGACTTTACTGTTGTGATATTTTTACTTATTTATATTTTTATTATTTTTATGTAAACATAGAACAAGGCAATCCAGAATTCAAATCAAGGGAACCTGAGAAATGTACGCATCAACGTTGTTGCTGTGATAGTAATGACTTTCCTTAAAGACAAACACAAGCAAATGCGCATACACTTAATGCATAATTAAGAGCGTGAGTTTAACATCTCTGGCTACCGAATCGTCATCCGGATGCTTCCTAGATGAGGTTGCCATAGCGATTCTGACATTGACAGAATGACTCAGGGAAAATAAAGCAGGGGAGGTTCTTCTTTTAACATCAGCACTTTCAGCACATTTGCTGAATGGTAAGAGATCGTTCTCTTAGTCATCAGTCTTCTGCCCACTGGCAGGCTCCTCGGGCGATCCGCGGGGCGGGTCTTGCTAGGGTGGGTGTCTCTGATTGGCCGGCGCCCGGCTGCAGTGAGGTTGCAGCTTTTTCGACAGCCTCTTTTTTTTTTAAAAGCTGCATCGCTGTTTGCCGGCTAGCGTGGAACTGAGTGGAGTCAGACGGGGGTGGAGAGAAAGCTCTCCTTTTTGCATCTTCACTTCTTCATTTATATGTGGACATTTTGGGGGGGGGTTTGTGTGTTTTCAGATTCCTTTTTTTTTTTGATACGGCTGCTTTCTGGAGTTGTAGCAGTGGACGTGGTCAGTGATATAGAATGGATGCATTTGATGGTGAAAATGTCTATTTTTGGTGAAAGGTGGGGTTTGAAATGCTGTGTAAGAGGATTGGTTTGGAGGTATGTAAGGGTGCAGGGAAAGTGAGGCTGCAGTCTGTCCGCGTCCTCAGCTGCCCTTAACTTACGGGGCAACTAGTGCTGCCTCAGCACCCCCCACACACACACTCACACCTGAGCTGGACACTGAGGCACACATTTGTTCACTCTCACACAACTAACACGTCATCTCCAGCATCTTTCTACAATGCTGCAGGACTTATTGGTGTCTGTTTCTCGGTGGATTTTTCGCTCGTCGGCGTGTAAGGACGTTATTCTAGAACCGACCGAATCTGAGGCAGTTGCTCCCAAACCCGGAAGGGTGCCCGATCCCGACCGGGCAGACTCGGAAGGTACAAACAAGGAAAGTGAATCAACGCCGGCAAAGAAAACCACTGTGCTCATACTGGTGGCACCGCCTAAGGACCTGCAGCAGGTATTGCAGTCTTGTCCTATATTTTATTTCCTCTTTTCAGGGACAGTCTCCCTGGAGCACATTGGGTTTAATGGCCTAGTGGTGGTAGTTCTGACAGTAGGATAGAGCTGAATTTGAACCTACAATTTTGTGATTTGTAGGCAAATATCCTACTACTGACACTGGTATTTAGTGCAATGCAGATGGCATTTGGTTGGTAGACCAAGACAGGCAGCAAGAGTAAATGTGCGAAAAGTCTTCTGCCACAGTCTGCTGTATTGTTTTCTTGTGTATACTCTACAGTATTGTGCAACACTCTAAAACTCGTCATATTTTGCTTCATAAGGTCCAAATCGTTGTCATTTCTCGCGTTGAGCCATACATCCACAAATTCACTTCCTTGTTATGTTCGGAAGACGCAGGAAACGTGATTAAAAATGCCTCACATTTAGCTTCAAAAATAATAAATACTAAACAGAAATAATAGTGGTTTTGTCAGTCAGTCAGTCAGTCAGTCATTATCTGAACCACTTAATCCCTATTGGGGTCACGGGGACTGGAACTTGTCCCGGGACAACGGGCGAGAGGTGGGGACAAACCCTGGGCGGGTGCCAACACGCCGCGGTCCGCATAGTTGTTTTGTAATTAATTGTTACAAATAATGGGCTAAATCGCAACTTCTTTCCACAACTTTGACTTGCTCTTGCAACAAAAAGACTAAAAACACCGCAACTTTAAACTGAACTGCCTAAAATCAGGCATTTTAAGCTGCAACAGTCTAAAAAAAGACCCACGAAATCCTGGAGGGACTAATGAATGATAGTAACAGTGTAACCTGTTAAAACGTAACCGATTCTCACAAGCCCTGTCTCATGCTGTCTCATGGTCTTAACTTGAAATAGAAAACATGGAACTACCTTTTCATTTAGCTCAGCAGAAATTAAATATTTCCCTAGTTTTACATCCCAACTGGGAAGTTTGTGTTCTCCAAAGTCTCTACTCACTCACTTTAGCACCAAAAACCTAAACTAGCCTACAAGGAGGCTGGCACACGCTGAAAAAGCCGGGTCCCTTGCTGGAATGTGGGGATTACAGAGTGACGCCTCTTGGCTCTGCTCTGAGGACTCTTGTCAGGATGCCAACTACATTTTAGATGCAAGGTGACAAGGGGCAAATGAAGAATCTGAAGCTAAATCTGTATTCTAACACAAACATCCCCAATTAATCTAATTTGTGGCTGGATCTTGTTGAATATATTTAGATTCTGTCTCAATGACAATTCTAAGAACTTTATGTAGGTCAGTAAAAGACAAATTAAAGTGATGCAAATTGAGCTCTGAGGATTCCAGAGCTCGCTGTTAATTTCTTTAGCTTTCTGATATATCAGCATTCAAGTTTTGTCTCTGTTGAATGAGACTATAAACTTCTAGGAATAAAGAGTAGAGCTTTGTGTTCAGCTTGTAAACTGTCTGTACCCCCTATCTAGTTTTTGAGTTTATTCTACACAATTTCTATCAGGAGATCGTTCTAATTTCTGGTGTTTAAAGGGGATTGATTATAAAATTAGGGCCTTATTAGCACTAGGAAAAAATTTAATTAGCCTCATTTCAACAATAAATGAGAAAAGAGGGCAGTAGCTATCCAAAATGACCCACTGGGCATTTTTAGGTCTTTAAATATCACTTTAATGCTATAATGTGTCTGGGTGTAATAGAACATTAAAAAATATAACTGATAAACTGAAGAGGTTCCCTCATGCCAAACACTATCACCTAAAATTACCTTTAATTTTATAGTAATTATTGTTGTTGTTATTGGTGCTGTTTTTATCATGTATGATCTGTTTTAATCTTGATCTTGATCACAACAGTGAGTCAAGTAATGAGTAATATTTATGGTTTCAGGTAACTGTTGACAGCAAATAATGTAAAGACTGACGTGTACTTTGTAAAAATTAGTTTGGATGTTGGTAATCAGCATGAAGGTATTTCCGCACTGTTAAATCAGCTTTGTTTTGTCTACAGGTGAGCGGATATGAAGTTGTGTGGAGTGTTTTGTTCTTTCTCAGTTTTAATTAAAAAATAATTAAAACTGAATATCATTGATAAAAAGTTATTTAATCCACAATTGTCAGTCATAAGGATCTGAATGAACCAAAGGATCTGATAACCGAATTGGGATGGTTATACAACTGTGGAACCTTTATCAGTCCAGGACTTGAACTGGCGACCAACTCCATTACACTACAGACTGCCCTGTACGTACATGAACTTATCAAGTCATCACTCATAAGTTGTTAAATTGGTGATCCAACCAACCTCACAATATTTAGTTATTCCATTAAACTCCACCATAAGTGGATCCAAGGATCCACAAATAGATAACAAATTGATAAAATTGAGAAATTTAAAAATGCTAAATCTTAAGTAATAGACACATATAGTAGGAATATATTCTTAAAAATAGACACAGGATGTAGACAATAACTGTGCATTGTGCATATTATATATCTATGTATGGTATCCATCACACATTCTGAACATGTATCTTGATGAATCTGTAAAGTCAAAGTTTTTGTATTCTCTACTATATACCTGTATACAGAGAGACAAGATGACGTGGCTCCAGTTCCTACAATAAGAACAAATAAGGCACATAAACTAAGCAAATATATAAATACAAATAAGGCACATAGACTAAGCAATAATGTATACATAGACTATAAAATATAAAAACTGTAAACTAGATGTAGAAAAAGAGAACTACATGTTGGTCCTGGAATTGTCATTTTGCATTGAATGTGCATTTGATCTGCGGCAGTTGAATATGAAAATTCTAAACAGATGGTGTATTAAATAAAATGACAGCAGTCAAATACAGAAAAGTACAACTGGTAATATGTATAATACTGTTCAAATAGCACATTCAAGTATAGTAACAACAGTCGAGTGGAGAAAAATTACAATCAGTAATATGGGCAAATAGTGTTTCAATAATGTATACAAAAATTGCAACAGCAGTCAAGTGGAAAGTAGAATTTCAATTATGCAGTTAGTCATGGAATACAATTCTACTTTTTGCAGTAGATGTACTCAAGATGAGCAGCAGTTTAACAAATAGCAGTCCATCTGTAAACATAAACAGTATCTCAATATGTTATAAATAATAGTTTATGCTCAACTATAATTAAGCTGTAAAAACGTCTTAATATCCCCGTTCTTCAGCTTTGTGGTTAATCTGGGAGCTGAAGACGCTCACAGACGCTTCTAGACACCGTGTGGGTGGAGCTTGCGTGATTGACAGCGCTGAAGTTGCTTCACCCAATGAGAGGAGGCCGTTTCAGTCCGGGCGGGTATTTTCCTGCCAATCAGGCTGCCGAGTTGTCGAAGAGGCGGGACTATGCGTCCTTTTCCCTCAGAGCGGCTGTGAGAGCGCGCGCAGGTAGCTCATCAGTGTGAGGGCTGAAGAGATCGAGATTATTAATCACCGTTTAAACTAAGATGTAATTATTCATTATTTATTTATTCACTTTTGCGGGATGCTGTGTCTGTGTCTGTACATTCCTGTCCCCAATTCGGATCCGACAGAATTTGAATATTTTGAGTCGAACGGTTTGCCGGCGGAGTTGAAGTCTCTGTTCAAGCTGAGCTTGTTCCTGCCGTCTGAGGAGTTTAATAGCTACAGAAAGTGGAGACAGGTAATTTAGTCACCTAATTCCACATTTGATCTCTTTTACCTGAACGGATCTGTTAGAAATTTTACACTTTACGGTTGAGCTTGTTTCTCTTTATATAACGCGTCCAGTTTGTGTGTCGGAAGTCTGAAATTATTTCATAAATACGCTTTAAAAACCTCCCTGTTACGTATTATAGTCGCTGTCAGGTGTTTAGTGCAAATGAATGGAACTTAGAATGAATTTATGATTAGAATAATCTTTATTGGAAGTCGACATGTGCATTTTTCAGCTAGAGGTATCAATCACAATCATAAATCATCTGTTCAATCTCGAAAGATGTTACACTATATATGGTGTATGATGGATGTTTTAATTTTGAATTGATGCTATGGACTTATTGATTACTTAATCAGTGTGTCACTAGCTCCTATTTAAAAAAACAGTTTTTAATTCTTAATTACTCTATCAGTTCCATCAGGATTTTTGTACACTGTTAAATTTGGAACAGTTGTTTGGTCTCTCTGTGTAATGTATGTAGTTCAGATGATAGTTTATTTAGCTTCCTGTAAACCACAATAATAGTGTAATAACTGTAATATACTTGTTATATACAATGTTAAACATATCCAAAACATTTCATTTGGTGTTTTTTCCCTAGATAGGCATCATTGTTTGACTTTGTAAGCACCTATACCCATCTGATAAGACTGCATTAATTTGACCCATTTGTCTGTTCACCGTGAGCCTGTTTGCATTGCAGCGTCCGGCTTAATGGTTTCACATCTCTGTGCCTTTGCAATGAGACAACCGTCTTTACTTTTATGTACAAGATTAGTCTGTTGGACAGGTAACCAGAGGTTTTGACCTCCATTTGGCGTCAGTTTCTTATAAAAGCCAGATTATCCAGATTAAGTGATGTAATTGACCACTTTTCTAATCCTGGTCCTGTAAACACTTGTAACAACTCTACATGGGTCTGAGGTTGAAGTCTGGGGAGATGAATCTTCCTTGATGATTGTACATAGAGTTTTGGAGTTCTTTATATTAGGTTATATTACATTCCTCTGATGATTTTTGAAATCTCATTTAATTATTTTTTTAACTTGCCTAGTTTGGGCAATTTCAGATGTTCCTACTTATTTTGATTGCAATTTGTAAAAATCTTGCTTCTTTATGCTTAATTTTTGGTACATTTGGTTTCACCTGATCTTTACTAGGTGCACCAATCCAACTTTTTTAAGTTCCGATACAGATGCTGATACTTGTGCTTTGGGTATGGGCTGATCCCAAGTACCGATCCGATACCAGTTTTTAATGAATAATTTGTGTATTTATCTGTGAGGAGGAGACTGAGATTATTCTTTTATGCTTAAGGAAGTACTTGACTTAAATACTTAAAAACAATACAATGTAATAATTACACACCCCACCCATAAATATATAAAGTTATTTTATTATTAAAATAGCATCTCAAAAATTATTTGTTTAAACACATTTCTGTAATTTTGTGATGGCCCCTAATCCTGCGGCATTAAAACCATCAGGAATTAAACAGAATAAGAGCCAGTGTTGGGCGCATTACTTGTCAAATATGTCATAGAATTTGGATTTTTGCTGAATAGTTGAAGATTTGACGATTTCCAGTGAGAAGGTGTTTATTCAGCACAAGGTGTTACTCAGAATGACCTAACTGGTTATGAGTAAGGTGTGTAAATGACATACTCAGAATAATAATATATTCCAGGTAGCATTCACATAAATGTGTAGGTGAACACAATGATGTCATTCACCCCAGAGGAGAGAGCAGTTTAAACATTAACTGTGTACCGTGTTCTGCTTGCTGTTCAAACTCAATGGTTTAAACCAGAGCCCCCGATTAACGGCTCCTTTAAAGCACTCGGGGCCCCTGAAACCCTGTGTCCCTTCCACTTAATGAGCAGCAGTCACGGCGGCACGGAGCACCACTAATGTGCATTGCCTTTCCAACCAACGCTGAGTAAACAAAGCCGTATGTCTGCTCATCGTTTGGACCGTCTTCACCTGACCTTTGCTCTGATTTTTTTTTCTTGTTTGTGTTTTGTAGAAAATCGTCAAGGCGGGGGATAAGGACCTGGATGGGCAACTGGACTTTGAGGAGTTTGTGCACTACCTCAGGGACCATGAGAAGAAGCTCAGGCTGGTCTTCAAGAGCTTGGACAAGAAGAATGACGGTACGGGACAAGAATTTATTGTCTAGCGACATATAATTCATACCTCAATTCTACTAGATCTTTAGCATGAAGCAAACAAAATTATATGTATCATGAGCATGTGAAAACATAGTGGAATATCATGAGCACATTGTGAGAATGTGAAAACTAAGGATGCACAGTGATATCAGAGTTGGCCAATAATTGCTTTTTTAAGTCATTGGCATCGGACAGAGGCTTAGATTTGCCCAATTTGTTCGGCCAATATTTGATGACGCATTTATTGTACGTGGGAAAGGTAGCGCTTGTGCCAGGCACGTCCAAAGTCTGGAGGTGGAATTTTATATGGCCCATGCTTCTGTCTTAAAATGTATGGCATTCAGTGGAACGTCCACCAGCAAAATCTCTTGTCTTTATCAATTCTGTCTGCATAAATGAAAATTTACTTAATAAACTTAATAGTATGGTTGGTAAGGCGCTCTTATCATGCTTTTCTGTGTGGTAGTATGCATCTCAGGAAATAGCTGGGGTTGTAGCGTAACGGCTCTCTACACACTAGGTATTGCACATGGAGTGTCACACATGTCTTATTTGACTTGGTACACTGCATAGGGCCGGACGTGACTTTTCCTTAAAATGTTGTGCACTGTGCTCAAAATGCTCCACCCTCGCACCACTCAGCTTTCACACTTGCTTAGCACTAGCGGATATAAGCAGGAAAAATATTGTACAACAGCATCGGTCATTTTTTTCCATATTGTGCAACCCTACTTATTTGTTAGATGTGTAAGTTCACAGATATCTATGTGATCCCTTGTCTTTAATTACACGTTTAAAAGTCTCTTTCTCTTATTTTCACTGCAGGTTGTATTGACTCACAGGAGATCATGCAGTCACTAAGGGACCTAGGAGTTCACATCTCAGAGCAGCAGGCCGAGAAAATTCTCAAGAGGTGAGTTTGTGGTGCTCACTGAGGAGACGCTTGATCCTGTTGTTTCTCTCTCTCTCTCTCTCTCTCTCTCTCTCTCACACACACACTGCCTCGTTCAGCCTCTTTCTTATCAGCCAACCGTGTCCTATTTAAACCAAGCATTCTTGTATAGTATGAGGTAATTCATTAGCTTGAGGTGTGATTATTATATTCCTGACTATATGAGATATAGTGTGTGCGTGTTTTAGTGCTGTCTGTGTATCTCTTTCCCTCTCTCCCCTCTCTCACTCCCTCTCTCACTCTCATTATCACTCTGTCCCTTTTTGTCCCTCCTCCTTTTCATGTCTTCTCAGAATTAGGAGGGGTCATGTCTTTGCCCCCATAATGTAGTAAGTAAGCTCTCTTCTCCCCCACTGCTACTCTCATCTCCTCCTTCACTGCACTCTCTTCTCTCTTCATCTCTATAGAAGCCAAATTTGCTCGTTTTTCCTTCCAGATCTCTCATTTTCTACCAGTAAAACAATGTAATGCAGTATACTATGTTTAGTGTATTTTTTACATTTTTGAACGAGAAATGATTGGATTTGGAAAAAGAACATGGCAAAAATAAATGCATGTTGAGCAGCTTGAATTTCATCCAGCCGGCTATAAATGGTAGACTTGATAAACATGTATGTAACTGTTTTGATTTTTATTCTCTAGCATGGACAAGAATGGCACGATGACCATCGACTGGAACGAGTGGAGGGATTACCACCTGCTGCATCCTGCTGACAACATCCCCGAAATCATCCTCTACTGGAAGCATTCAACGGTAAACAGACTTCTGTCGGTTACAAATTGGGGTTTGGGGAGTTGAAACTCTTTGGGAATTTCTTACGACAGGCAGTTTTACAAATTGAGTGAAATTCAAATGTTCAACTTTCAACCAGAGCCGGTGGTGTCTGTCTAATGACTGCTGCAAACTGAATACTTTAGGATGAAATCGGACTAGACGGGAGCTGGTCAATGGCTTTTGTTGGCAAATGAAAAACAGCCTGTGGTGTGAAGAAGACCTAAAAATAAGAATTCCTTCAGTGATGCTGCTTGCTTCCTTTGTTTGTGTTTTTCTTGTCCATTGTTCAATCTTCAGTCTGTTATGTGACTATCAAAGAAAGAGAGAAACATTGTGACGTCATCCTAACAGCTAAAGAACGACTTTACAGTCAATATCTCTACCCTCATGCCTTCATGAAGTATTCTAACTTGATGAATGCTACCTGTAATCACACAATCCGTCATTCATTAATGGCCTTAACGTTTCGCCCGTCTTACGGAGCGGAAACCTCACCAAGATGCGAGGTCACCGCCCTGCTGTAATCCTGTAACACTGATCAGATTAACTCTTGTGCTTTTTTGACGTTCGATGTTCCACCTTGAGATGTGATGTGTGACAGTGCGTCTCCTTCTCGCTCTCTCGAGCCTCTTACTGAGACATTCTTACGTAACCTGGGCTAACAGGGTCACAAGCACGGGCACAGAGATAATTAAGTTTCATTTAGTCCCAGCACCTGTACATGTACATCAGAAAAAGATCAGCATGAGTATAGAGAAGTGCATAAGTGTCGTCATTTTTTTTTTGTCTGTTAACTAATTTTCAGTTTTGACGAATGTGTTGGAGTGTGAGCATTTGGGATCTCCACCCTCTCAGTCTGTGAGATAAAGCTGCTCTGTCTTTATCACTAACAAACAGAGAGAACTCGGCTTCACAGCTCTCGATACACTGAAATGAACCCCTGCACTAGGGATGGATGGATTTAGGGCTGGGCAATTATTCGAAATGATTTAAAATCGATGATTTCGGTTATTTTGATTAATTTTGATAAGCTGATAATACCTCCGCTAATGTGTGTTCATGCACTGCCCCCTTAAAAACATACTTTTACATGGATCCACCCTGTCCAGTTTGCCACTAAATCCGTGTGTGTTTCTTTCAGTTACTTAAAATCAGCAATAATATGACATGCACTTTTATTAGATGAAAATCTCCAGCCCTAATATTACAGTACAAACCTCATCAGTGAACTATGAGGGCAAAAACAAGATAATTGTTGATTTCAATCATAATCAATAAATTATAATCATTATAATTTTGTTAGAATTTTATTGACCTCTATAACGATACTGATGCTGCTTATCGATATCAGTACTTCTCAATAATCTTATTGATACTGTTTTAACTGTTTTAACTATAGATGGCACCGATCCAATATGTGGATCAGATATCAGTCCGATAACAACTCAATAAGCTGGATCAGGTATCGGGTATAATAATTACATTGTTTTAGTTAGGAAAACAGTATTTAAGTCAAGTTTTTTCTAGAGCATAACAGAGTAATCTCAGTCATGTATTGAGCTATTTTTTAAAGCATAATTTTCAGCTTTCTGTTTAAAAGAAGACACAGAGACTGTATCGGATTTGTTTATCTTCATGTTTATTATGATGAGCGGTTTTGTGTAGGTTAGCCTCGTCTCTGATGTCATGTCCTCCTTGCAGATATTTGATGTGGGGGAGAGTTTGATGGTGCCCGATGAGTTTACCGCTGAGGAGAAGAAGACGGGCGTGTGGTGGCGCCACCTGGTGGCAGGAGGTGGAGCGGGCGCCGTGTCCCGCACCTGTACCGCACCGCTGGACCGTCTCAAAGTTCTCATGCAGGTACAAACACGACCCGAGCAATTTTCAATATACTTTTCATTAACGAAATTAAGATTGAGATCCTCAGTGCCAATTGGTGGAAATTAATTAATGAATTTAGGGCTGCAACAGTTAATTGTTAGGGGGCCATGCAGTGGAACACCGCGTGGAACCCTATTGGAATCGTGCAGATTTTTTTTTTTTAATTCTTCCTTAAAACGCCTCGTGGAGAGAAAACTGTAAGACCTACAGCTTTGAAATTTGGCAGGTAGGTCCGGTACCCCACCCACTACTCAGGCAAAAGAATTGCACCAAAATAAGCTATTTTGCGTTTTCCCCCCCAAAAAATTGCATTTTGCCTAATAACCTTTGAACCGTAGCTCCGATTCTCAAAAATCTTATATCATCTTATTCCTTGGGTTAAGACGATTTTTTTAGACCCTCGCATCTATTTCTGCCGTATTTGATTTTTCGCTAATTTGCATAAAATGAAAACCCATCTTTTTCGAACTAGTCCCTGGATTTTTGTCCAATCTGCATGCAACTGGTATCATTTGAATCCCAAGACACTCTTCTTTAATTATTATCGAGCACATTTTTAATGTAGGTCTTCATATTTTTGTAATATGCAAATAAATGTGGTCGGCTTGGCATAGGACTGCAACACCACACACCCAGTGTCATAGAAATCCGGCTCTGGGTGGGCTACAGCTTTGAAATTTGGCAGGTAGGTCCGGGACCCCACCCTCTACTCAGGCAAAAAAAATTGTGCCACTCTGCCCAAACCCCAACAGTCCAAACCCGCTATTTCGTGTTTTGCCTAATAACTTTTGAACCATAGCTCCAATTCTCAAAAATCTTAGACCATCTTACTCCTTGGGTCAAGACGAATCTTTATATACCGCATCTATTTCTGCCATATTGGATTTTTTGCTAATTTGCATAATATGCAAAACCATCTCTTGCAAACTAGACCCTGGATTTTTATCCAATCTGCATGCAACTGGTATCATTTGAATCCCAAGACATTCTTCTTTAATTATTATTGAGCACATTTTTTATTTAGCTGTGTCTTCATTTGGCTGTAATATGCAAATAAATAAGTAATAAACCTAATAAGTAACAGGTACCGGTATCAGAACTGAACATTTTGGATCGGTGCGTCCCTAATAAAATTGCATTATAGTTCGAGACAAAGATGAAGATGCAGAGCTTGATGTGTGTTTGCAGGTGCACGCCTCTCGTACTAACACCATGTGCATAACGGGAGGTTTCACCCAGATGATTCGTGAGGGCGGACTGCGCTCGCTGTGGCGCGGCAACGGCATCAACGTGCTAAAGATCGCACCCGAGTCCGCCATCAAGTTCATGGCCTACGAGCAGGTGAGACTAGTCATCCATTTGTTGAAGTCTAGTTCTACATCAAAGAACTAGTGTTCCATCACTTATTTTAAGCTAAGATACGCACTCTAAACTAAACTAAACTGCTGCTGCCTTTTTTGCTTTGGTCTGCACCAGATAAAGCGTGTGATGGGCAGCAATCAGGAGACGCTGGGCATCGCGGAGAGGCTGGTGGCAGGATCTCTTGCCGGAGTCATTGCCCAGAGCAGCATCTACCCTATGGAGGTGAGAGAATGGGGCAGCGGGGAGTATGTTCTAAAAACGCTGTCAGCTGTCCTTCTTTACCTGTAGAACTGACTGCTCTTTGCGCAGGTGTTTATGGCAATGCCCGCCTGGTTTGAAATGCCAGTTCCATTTCAAAAGCCACCGTGAAGTAGGCGTGATTCCTCAATCTTGCTCAAATCCATGTCATTAATTTTGCTTGTGCATAGAGTTTTCCTTTTTGCATTTGAATTAAGAGGTTTGATGAATAGATACAGTGGTACCTCGGTACTCAAACTGCCCCGTGCTCAAACTTTTCAGTCCTCAACTGACATTTTCAAGAGAATTCTGGTTTAATACTCGACCACTTGCTCAGCACTTGGCCATTTGCCATGTACCGAGTGTGAGAAGCCATTACTCTGGACGTAGAGCACAGCCGTTTTGCATCTGTCAGAAACTCAGAAGTGTTTTCAGAAATAAAAACAACTTAAATTTATTTTTTTTAAATGACATGTTGATTAAAAATATTGATTGATCATTGAAAATATCAATTGATCATGGCAACTCTAAAACAAACATTTTATTATTTTCTCTTTTCTTAGCACACATTTGAAACGTAGTTAAAATGAAGCCTTCTTTTTATATCCCATACTGGAAAGTACTATGATTAATAGGGAGTAGTCGGCTACCGGTGGGGTGTTGGAGCCAGTTTAATACAAGTACGTTATTTGTCTTGGTATAAAAGTGCTTGGGACCTGAGCGCTCCTCCAGAACGGATTGTGGTCGAGTGCCGAGGTACCGCTGTGCTGGGGGTTGTTGATTAGATATGTGTTGACAGCATGTTATTTGTGACATGGTGGCATTATGAGGAGCTCTTGAGAGCTAAACAAAGCCTCTTCTGTGCTGTACAGGTTCTGAAGACTCGGCTGGCCCTGGGGAAGACAGGTCAGTACTCCGGCATCGTGGACTGCGCCAAGCGCATCTTTCAGAAGGAGGGATTGGCGGCGTTTTACAAGGGCTACATCCCCAACATGCTGGGGATCATCCCATACGCGGGCATCGATTTGGCTGTCTATGAGGTACAGTGTAAAACTTGTAATTAAAGAATTAGGTTGACATGGTAATACTTGACGTATTGAGTTGCAAGGGATGCACCGATCCGATACATATATGGCATATTGTTGATAAACCAAGCTGAAAATTCCAACATATTGATCAGAACTAGCAAGACAACACACTACAAGCATGCCGGAGAGCACTAGGGGGCAGCAGACCGTCGGTTAAAAACCTTTATTATAATCCTTTATGGTCTGCTACTGAATCGTACACATCTGCATCACCTGCATCAATTATGCGATTAATTTCAACACCCCTATTGTATAGTGCCCACCATAACCCTTGTAATATCATCTTGTCTTAATTGGGTAAAAGAAGCTTGTTGACAAACATTTTCTGTTCTTATTTTTGTTAGCAAAATTAATGCTATTTTTTCTTCGTTTTTCAGACACTGAAGAACGCGTGGCTGCAGAGGTTTGCCACAGACAGCGCTGACCCTGGTGTCTTCGTGCTACTGGCGTGTGGAACCATGTCCAGCACGTGCGGTCAGTTAGCCAGCTACCCCTTAGCCCTGGTCAGGACACGCATGCAGGCACAAGGTGGGGGAATCTAACATTTTTCTTGAAATGCTACTGGTGCCGTTATTGGTTTTCCACTGCGCAGTATGACTTCACATGCATATTATACATCACTTTATATTCAATAGGAGGTCTAGTTTTACTAAAAGAGAAAAATTGTTTTGCATTTAAATGAGATCAGGAATAAACATGTCAAAGGATGTTTTAGTAGGTTTTTGTGATTTGGTGTGAGTGAAAGTGATGGTGTTGAATCAGCATGTTATATTGTCTCTTATTGATCACTAACTCCTGAGTCGAGTCGAATGGAAATCGTATCATAGACTTCGTGATATCGGCAGATGTTGACCCGTTGTCCGTTGAATTGATATAATACGGTTGCTGTGTGAATCATCGTGAGTAAACATTTGTAGTGAGCGGCAGGTCCATACCCAAAGCACAAGTGTCAGCATGGATATCGGAACTTGGATCGGTGCATCCCTAATTGAGATGTAGAATTCTGAAACCATTGTGGTCTCATTCAGTGTTTGTCAGCCCCATCCGTTTGGCACGTCGAATAATTTTTTTTCTCCTCTGCCTCAATCTTCCCCGCAGCAACGATGGAAGGTGGTCCACAAATGTCCATGAGTGGCCTGTTCAGACACATCGTGCGGACGGAGGGGGCGATGGGACTCTACAGGGGTCTGGCCCCAAACTTCATGAAGGTCATTCCGGCGGTCAGCATCAGCTACGTGGTCTACGAGAACCTCAAAACCACGCTGGGGGTTCAGTCACGGTGAGAGACGGGAAAGCGAGCGTCTCTACTGCTTTAGTTTTAACTTTCTTTTGAACATTTTGGTCAGGATCAGAAGGTGGAGCCAGCCTGAGGCATGAGTGGAGAAAATGGGCACGGAATCTCAGGACAGCGGAACCTGATCTCTTCAGCAGAAGCATAGGAGAGGAGATTAAAGAGAGAAGCTGTTGTTTATCACCAAAAGGGACCAAGAAAAGCATCTCTGTTTTCCACAGCCTTTTTCGCTGCTGCGTCTTAAGATTTTTAAGCGAGTTTGACATCGAAATTTCATAGTCTTTCTTGTTCCAGTAGGGGGCAGTGTTGTGCACATAAAGGGCTTATGACCAGCGCCTGTCTGCACACTCCAAGTCACACCCTGAGCTTGGGTTTTTATTCTTATTTTATTACTTTGCAAAGTCGCATGTTTAAGCACTACTTTTATATTGTCATATCTTTTGTTCCTGTAATTTATTAACATAATAAATTCATTAGGTTTGACCCCTTTTAATAAGTGCCAGAATCAGAGCTGCTGCTAATTTTTTTGCTGGAGGAGTGATGCAGCGGAGAGGTGTGAGAGGACTCATGTTTAAATAGTTTAGTCTTGTTTTAATCCCCATGGAGTCTTTATTTTAGGTTGAAAGATAATGTTGTTGATGATGGTATGCATCATGTTTGTGTTAGATATGTTTCATGTATGTCAGTGTTTATTTATTTCATTCATATCTCTACAGACGTTTTAAGTAACTGAGTTAGAAAAGGAGATCTCTGTCTTTTCTCATAATTTTGACGAATGTTGCACGATTTTCAAAATTCTTTCACTGGTGCATTCAGAATTAAATCTGATTATTATATTACACACTACACATTGAACATTTTGCTACAATACCTTGTATAGTGACCATCACATATTTGTGATATTATGGTGCATCCCTAATGACAACTTTAACAGCAAACACTTATATGCCGGTTTATGTCTAAATTTAACTCTAAAATTTAGTTATAAAGGTACAAAGATGGTTCAAAATGTCAAATTCCCAAATGCCATTGGTTAATCCTATCAACAATGATGTATTGTTCCAGACTGTTTTGGAACAGTATTGGAGTTTTGCAAGGTATTGTAGCTACACAGTTACGATTTAGTCGTATTAATATAATAATCACTTTGTTGCTAATTAAATTCTAAGTGCAACAGTGAAAACATAGACAGTTATGAGCAAAGGTACAGAGCTCCCTTTTTGACTCGCGGTGCATAAACAGAGGCGGTAAGGTTATTTTATAAATAACAAAATATATATATAAGCGCATGGATTTTGTGCACTTACTATAGTTTACCATTCAGATGAAGAACTATTTTGGCACCTGTTTTAAAAATCAGACACTACAAGTTACTTCAAAACAGTCTGACTGAAATTCTGAAAAGCTGTTTATCTGTTGCACAGGAAGGGAAAAGAAGGGAAACCAAATGACTGTAGTAGTTAGCATTGGAGCTGCACCTTAACACTCGCCTTTCATTTCTTTCCTCCCAGTATTAGCATTTCTGATGCTTCAGTGTCCAGGTTTCCCGTTGTGCATCACAAAACTGAAAGTAGAACACCTCAGGAATTTCTGCTAATATACAGAACTTGAATTTTTCACGAGCGTTACTGGAACGAAGCGTGAGTGCCGAATTTATCATCTCTTTTTGGCATATTTGATTTTATTTTATAAGTAGCTGAAGGTGTGAATGTGGTCTGGTCAGGAGCGGCTGGTTTGGCGTTTTGTCTGAAAAGGGGGGAAACTCTGTGGAAATATAAATGGAATACTTTTGGACAGGAAAAAAAAAATCATCTTTACCTAAAGTTGCACGTGATGAGTGGTGAAGAGTCACATTAATATGAGAAGCTTCCTGGTGGAATTTTGGTTGAGTTTGTTTGCCTTATGTGCTGCTAACGGACAGTGAGTTCTTGTGGTGTGTGTTTGTGTGCGTGCATGTTTCTTTGCGGTTCTCAGGAAGAACTTTAGTACCTCTTTTCTGCTGCACCGGTGCTGCTGTCAGTTCTCAGGTTGGGAACCAACGAGTACCAACACACAAGGCTACAATGTCAGAATATGTGTTTTCACTTGCAGTTACTTTTATGGCCTCTAGCCGATGCTCTTATCCAGAGCCACTTCCATTTTCCGAATTTCAGGGAGAGCGCAGATTGGGGTTAAGGGTCTTGCTCATAGACCTGATGATGGTAGTGCTGAAGGTAGAATTCCAAACCACAACCTCTTGGTCCAGAGTTGAGTATCTTAACCACAAGACCATCACCACCCGTAAATTGCTGCATTAAAAAAAAAAAAAGTTGCCTCTCTTGCTGTGCCTACTTATTTGCACCAGACTAAATTTGGGAAAAATGAAGCACTGGTTCCAAATTGGGAACCGGCACCAGCACTAGTTCAGTGGAAAAGGAGTGTAGTAGACCTGGGTACTCAGCAGAAAATTGTTTTAAAAATTCAGTGTGGCAATCTGGTACCAGAGGTGAAATCTGGTCGACACATATAAACCCATTTGTTGTTTTATTTGTCTAATATCAGTGGGTACTCCCTCTATAATACTTGAGCAGACTAAAACCCATGCTGCAGCTCATCTCAGCTCATAGCTCGTCTTATTTCAGCCTTCTCTTATTTTATGGTTGTATAAGTGAGAGCTAGAGACTTCTAAATAATACTGTAGAATCCACAGTGGGCTTTCGCTTCGGAAAATAAATGCCTAGAAGAAGCGAGAGCTTCTTCTTGAACTAAATGCCGCTCGTTAAATTGTTAAATTGCATTTTGCACTATTTTTTTCCCTCTTTATGAGACTTGGCACATGTAGACATTCCGAGAACTGGATCTATATACCCGAGCTGGAATCTGATCTTGTGCATGTGCAAACCTCTAATGCAAATGTGGCTAAAAACACAGTGAGGAGTGAGTGGCCGTGTTGACGTTTTTTGGGGACTAGTTGCTCCTGCTTTTATCATTCCTTTTTTGACGACTAGCCCAGACCTAAAAGCTGTACGTTTTTGTAGCAGGTTTGACTCCCGACCCCTCGCCAAACTGCCTGACCCTTAGCGCCTTAATTTGCAGCAGCCACCGTTTGCTCGCCTTTATGTGGATCTGTTTTCTAGCGGTGTATCGATACATCGATTCAACATCGATCCAAAATCAAAACATTGATCGGACATCATACATACAGGAGGTCTGTTTTTATTAAATTTAAAGGTTTGGTTAAGGAATAAAAACATTTTAGTTGCTTTTTGCAATTTGAAATGAGTTGTAAATCAGCACATGATAGTCTCACATTGAATGCTGGTTCCTGAGTTAAAGTTACTGGAAAGCAGACTTTGAGATATTGTTGTGCTGAAACTTTTAAAAAGCTTTTTGCTACATGCATATCAATTAGGAATGTAAATCATAATACGATATTATATCGGTTCTACATCTGCCGATATCGATCAATATGGGATGATATGCCAGTTTGATGGGGTGTGCAAAAAAAATACTCGTGATTCTTTGAATCGTGAGCATGAAGGATATGCTGTCAGAATGCATACTTGCACATTACATTTAGTAAACTACATTTGATTCAGTGTGATTTTTGTGTTGATCTGCCACAGTCAAATGGGATAAAGTAAGTCAAAACAGCAATCTGGAAACAAATTCCTCTATGTATTGAATCATCAATCAAATTGTGAGATTTTCTGAATCGTGCATTCCTGCGATTTAACACCATTTCCAACTAAAAGATCATTTAACAACTAAAATAGTTTTAATTCCTGTGCTAAAACAGGCATTTAAATGATAATTGTCACTTTTAATAAAAATAGACCTGTTCACTAAAAATTGACATTTGAATATGTATGACGGTTTATTGAATCAATCCAAAATGATCATTGATTTGATGTATCGATGTAGTGTGATGTATCATTGCACCCCGAATATCAATATCAACTGTTGTTTGGAGCTTTGAGTCTACATTTGTCACTAAGAAAAGTGCAGATCATTTTCTTCTTTCACCTGAGTGAATCAGCAGTGCAGTCACCAGTCACATTGTTGCATATGATTATTAAATGTGATCAGAATATATTTTCTGGAAGCAGAATATCCTTTTTTTTTTTTTTCTATCCCTCTCTACACTTCTTTTCCTTTCTTTTCTTTCTCTTTCTTTTCCTTCTTCTCCCTTCCTTTTTTTCTTCTCTCCCCCTCTGTTGCCTCTCTTTTCAACCTTATTTATCCTGTTTAAATATTTTAATTAATTGGAAAAATAAATAAATGAATAAAGTTGACCTCCGAAGAGGGGGGGTGGTGGCGGGATCAAAAAAAAAAAAAAAAAAAAAAAAAAAAAAAAAAAAAAAAGAATATATTTTCTGACCTTACTGAAGAGAGCTGTGGGGATGTGACATCCAAATATATGTTCTGGGAGACATTTTACTGACAAAGTCAAGCTGGAATACCATGAGTCTTCGTCATCTATGCTGCAATGTAATAGTCAATGCAAAAACAAATGTACTGGATTTTGTGCTATCCCTGATAGAATGCAGATTTGAATGAATGTATAGTAATTATATTTATGTTTATATAAGAACAGTTTCCATTAAAGTTGTTCTTGTTTCAATTGTGTGGGTTTTTCACTCGGAAAGGAGGAGCAAAAAAATGCACTAGAAACCTGATGTAAAGTGGCCGGGAGCCATTCAGCATTATTTTCATAATATTCTTAAATTTGTTATTAAAGTTAAGACATTTAAAATAGTTAAATATTATGCAACTCTGAGGCGTGGTGGTCAGCGCTGTCGCCTCACAGCAAGAAGGTTCTGGGTTCAGTCAGTTGCCCTCATAGGTGTGAATGTGAGAGTGTCTTGGCACCCACCCTGGGTTGGTCCTCACCTTGCGTCCGAAGTCTCGAGTTAGGCTCCAGCTCCCGGGGATAGGGATTAAGTTAGGGGTGTTTAATCACATAATCAATGCATCGCGATGCAGATGCGGACTATTCTTCATCAAAGCAGTGGCAGACCATGATTGATTATAATGGAAGTTTTTAAACAATGCCCTAGTGGTCTGCGGCAGCATTGCAGGCGATCCACTTTCACTACTGAAATTATTCCTTTTTTCATTTTTCAAAATATTTCCAGATGATTTGGGTTTAAGAATAATGAATTAAATGAAATTTTTTAAAGAGTAATTAAAAAAAAAAAAAAAACACCTCCCACATTCAGACTGCTTAGCCTCAGTGGTAGTGCCTGAGACAGAAGCAGTTGAAAACCCCTGAACTACATCATAACAATGTGTTGTTATTTTCTGGCTACAGCATAAAAAGTCAAGTTAAAAAGAACATCCTGGTAGCAACTATAGCTGCCCAATCTGTGTATAAAAATGTATAGCATGCATTGTGATGCATTGAGATATCGTATCAAATTGAACTGTTGACCTAATAATTGTAATCGAATCATGAGACCAGCGAAGGTTCACACCTCTACTGTGGAAGGTTACAGCCGATTGTCCTCACACATTTATAAATAAGAAAACATTGTGAATGTAAGTAGGTTTTAACAATAAATTTCTTAAGAATGGCTTGGTGAATAAGGCCCAACCTTCTTTATAAAGGTGTGCAGTTCAGCAAAAGATGTAAATGAGCAATAAAACGCTATTGCTTTTGAAGGAGAGGAAAGTTAGGTAAGATTTTAAACTGATGATAGACAGTAAGATCTTTATGAGCAGTGTGAATGAAGTGAGTCAGCGGCTTCAACTGAAAATATCACATGACGACCACTAAAGAGGAACTTTCCTGTCTGGGGTGAGTAGGGGGTTTGTCCCATTTCATTAATGTCCCCTTGAGCCCTTCATGTGTCCTTCCTCACAGGAACACCCTTTGCTGAAGACCCACAATCCTCTGCCTTTTATAGGAATCAAAATTAGACAGTTGGTAGTGTAACACTTATGGAGTCGGCCCGGTGATCAAAAAGTCGCCAGTTCCTAGTCCTGGATCGGTACAGTGTATGGTCCCCAAGCACGGCTACCCACCTGGGGGCTGCCTAAAAAAGCTGCTCCTTCATGGATGGATCAAATGCACAACTCACATTTGTTTGTGGTGTACTGTGTGCTGTGCTGTGTTCACAAAGACAATTATTTTTTCATTTTGACAGCTGGAGATAAGTTGAGTTGCCTTCAACTGCATCTCTCAAGGTATGTCTAGTCTCACTGGAGGACGCACTGGAGTCTTTCACTTTTTTCTATTTATCTAGATTCATATTTAACTTACATTACATATACAGATAGACACTATTATGTGTTACACTATTATATATTATATTCCCTTAGAGGTGTGCACTTCTAGGGTTTAGGGCGCATAATGGGACGAAGCCTGGCTGTACTGAGCGTCTCGTGCAGAATATACGTTTGAACAGTCAGTAATTAATTAATGCCACGTAGACGCTACTTTATGTTGTTATAAAAGGCAGTAAGTGAAGTTAGTCAGTATGTGTTAGTAGTTGAATGAAGTGCAGTCAGCTCGAATGTGACGTGTCCGGCTGTGGGTTTGGTGTTTTCCGTGGAATGCCACGCCACACGTTATGTGTGCTGAGCTGTGTGCTGCTCTCCCTCATCCTCCTCGGTCACGAGTTTCCAGCAGGAAGAGCGGACCAGCTCTGCGGGTAGGCCGGTCAGGTGAGGGAGAGGGGCAGTACGCAGCGTGTTTTGGTGTAAAGATGTCGTCGTTTGAAGAGGTCCGCTCCAGGCTGGACACCGCGGCTCAGGGGCACGTCCTGCGCTTCTGGCCCGAGCTCTCCGCCGAGGAGCGACGCGAGTTTTTGGCCGAGCTGACCGAGCTGGACCCCGCCGAGCTGCAGCGCCACTGCCGGGACTCGGCCGAGGCTGCACGCCGAGCTCAGAGCGACCCCGAGCGGCTGGACGAGCGCATGGAGCCCCTTCCACCCGAGCTGATGGGCAGCGTGAAGACCAGCGACGAGGAGACGCTGAAGAAGTGGGAGAATGAAGGTTTAATTCATAATTAATAATCACTTAATATATTACACTAGTTTATAGTTTAGAATTAAATTTAGTGTAGTGTATACATGATGCACACCTGTGCAGAATAAACTACATGTATTAGTATATTATTACACCACATATAGGAATAAAGTACACACACACACATATAAAGTACACACACACACATACATATATATATATATATATGTATGTGTGTGTGTATATATATATATATATATATATATATATATATATATATATATATATATATATATATATATATATATATAAAGAATAAAAGTATATGTCAGTATATATATTTATATATTTTAAATGCTCTCTGGACACTACTTTATGTTCATATATCATAGCAATTAATCACTCGTTTAATCAATAAATTATTTTTAAATAAACAAACAAATATGCATATTCTTCTACTTATATTAAGTATCTGTAAATAAATACATATATTTAAAAATATATATATTTTAAAATCCAACACCAACCACTAAAGTAGATTCGCCTTATGTGACCATTATATTTAGCAATAAACTCCATTTCTTACTCTGATTCTGAAAAAGATGTGTATGAAATGAAATCTTTTAAAAAATAGATTTAAAAAATATTACAATTTAATTTGGATTACTTAAAATAGTTAACAGTTTTTCTATTTATTGTACATATTTTTAGAGACGCATTCTAAAACTTTACAGGGTTTATAGTTTGTGAACTCTTAAGATAAACAACACAACATCCTCCTGTCCGTCCCTGCCCATAACACAGCCTAATAAATGAAATCCTTAGATACATAGCCAACATGAGCATGCTTTGACGATCCGGGCCACCCTCAGGGCCCCACAACATGAGGCTCAGCTTCCTGCGTGGGATGGTGCTGTGGCTAAAGTTGGGGTTTAAGTGCCTGTCAGGAGTAAAGCGGAGATCCTGGGTTTGAATCAACAGCTCCAGCCCATCCTAACACAGATGTAATTTAAGCTTGTGTTTACATAAACCCAATTCCTGAACAGTTGCTGAGAAGACTGGTGATGTGAGCTCTGTGGTGCTATGGACAGCATGTTGGACTTACAAACCAGGCGGAAGCCGATACGAGTTGTATTCAGATTATCACAGTTGAATGTTTTCCCTACATGTTTTTGTGTTTTCTTGTGCTTGAGCTGTAATAAAAACTGATTGACTTTTTGGGTTTTGCAGATAGCTCAGAACAAATTAAATGATTTTTGGCCGGAGGTCAGGGAACCAGGCTCGGAGTTCCGTATCCCAAAGGCATGTACGACGTGGGACTGCCGAGTGGCAAATCGCTATATCAGCTCAGGCTGGCGCGTGCAAGGTGCAGGGGCTGACAGGAGTAAAGTACCAGAGCTGACTCTACAGTACCTTGGTGAACCAGGACACACTGCAGGAAAATTGGAGATTCGTTTTCAGTCAAATTAATTTTGTAAGATAAATAAATATAAACATCACTTTAATAAATTATTATTATTATTGTTAATCATTATATATATTATTATTATTATTAATATTATTATTATTATTATTATTATTATTATTATTGCTATTATTATTAAATAATATTATTATTGGCAGGTTGTTAGGTGTTTATGGGTCCGGTCTTAGTATCAACCAAATTAAAACGATAGTTTAGAAGACACCAACATCAGATTTAGATTTTGGTTATTGTAGAAGTCCATACGTGTCCACTAATTAATTCGAAATTAATAATAATAATAATAATAATAATAATAATAATAATAATAATAATAATAATAAATTATTATTATTATTATTATTGATATTAATATTAATACTAATGTGTGTGTGTGTGTGTGTGTGTGTGGTGGGTTTTAGGTGTTTCTGAGATCCAAGTGTTTTGCTGACAAAGTAAAAGTTGGTTTACGTTTTGATGTGTAATTAAGATAAATTGTCATACATAACTAATTAAAAAAAAAAAAAAAAAAAAACAGCAGCAATAATAAAAGTAAGAATAATATCAGTGTAGGTTCTAAGTGGTGCAAGGTAAAGGAGTCCAGGTGCCTTCCAATCAATCTCTCAATGCTAATAATAATATATTTTATTTACATAAAAATTTTCCATACATAAAACACAGCCCGGAGTGCAGTAAAATCTGAAAAGCGAGACGAGCAACTGAACAGAGTAAGCAGATGGAGTGTAAAATGATATAAAAATGATATAAATTAGACTAATAAAGACATAATAGTGCACAAGATGAAAATGGATAATAATTTGGAAGGTTAACTATCAATTGTTAAATTGAATGCGTGAGTAAAAAGATTCCAACCCGTTTTTACTAATGATATAAGTCTGTAATTACTTTTAACTTTGCTTCATTTCACAGCAGTTTCTTGGTTTGTGTGTATTATTTATAAATGCAGGTACCGCCAATGACCAGTGAATTCACTCTGGAACCCACCGAGAAGTTCTTTAAGGAGAAAAACTACTTCGGCCTGGATCCGGCTAACATCATGATGTTTGAGCAGAGGATGATTCCAGCCGTCCAGCTTTGGTCGAGAGGTATTTCACGGAAAGAATGAATCGCTGGCACCAGATGCCTTTTTCCATTTGACTTGCTCCCGAACTTTATTGCAACAAAACACCTAAAAACACCGCACCGCAATTTTTAGACTGCTGCAAAATCGATGTAACAATCTCAAAGGGCCTGCAAATCGGGAGGAATGAATAATTTAATAGTGAAAGCCTGCATTTTGTGTCTTTTTGTTGATGCTTGCAGATGGTAATGGGGGTCTGTACAGTGCGCTGCTGGACAACAAGGTGCTGGAAGACATGGAGAGGAGAGGAGTGCAGTACGTTCACGTCTACTGTGTGGACAACATCCTGGTGAAGATGGCCGATCCCGTCTTCATCGGTTTCTGCGTGGAAAAAGGAGCCGACTGTGGAGCCAAGGTACATGACAACCAGTAATGTCTCACCTTTATAATGATTGAACAGTTGCTGCACTGCAGAAGTTCCAGAAGAAGTTAATCTTTAAAGAACGATGGGACATGTACTTTACTTTTGTCTCATAAAATTGAAATAATAAATAGAGAAGAATTCAACGTTTTATTTGCAAAAACAATGCTGAGTTCATTTACAAAAACATTAGCATAAAGAAAAAACAACCAAACAAAAAATACTGCAATTAGACATAAGACATCAAACAGACCTGGATTTGAAAAGAAAAACAAAAACACAGTTTTAGTGTCATCCAGTTACAAACTTATCCTGGGGTATGTTTAAAATAACCTCAATTCTGCGGTTCTGATGAGAGAACTGGCAGCGTTTCGCAATTCTGCATCCCATGTTGAGGAAGCGTGCCCTCCTTGACCTTATAATAAACTATAAAAGCATATTTCAAATATGATATGTTTTTATTTGTCTTACCTTGAAACCATGCTCTTGTCTTCAGCTCGTCTTTGATTTAGTAACCCGGCATAGCGTTACGTAAAAATTCAAAAACACTTTTAGACAAATGAGATGTTAATCAGCATCAGGAACTGCCAGCCAGCAAATAAAATTTTGAGGTGGCACAAATTAGCCAGTTGGGCGTCAGGGTGTCCAATGACACCCCTCTGGCTCCGCCACTGGATATGTTGCAATCAAACACACTGTACATCCCAGAAAATACTTTTAGATGGATGCATGACATTAGACAGAGCTTTGAAATCAGACTCTCTGCTGTGTGTGTGTGTGTGTGAGGTGGTGGAGAAGCGTGAGCCGTGTGAGCAGTGGAGTTGTGGTGTGTTGTGTGGATGGAGTATACCAGGTGAGGTGGAGTACAGTGAGGTGCAGCTCAGAGACACTCATGCGCCGACCTGCAGGACAGCTGCTGTACAGCGCAGGCAACATCTGCAACCACTTCTTCACCCGAAACTTCCTGCTGGAGGTGACGCAGTAAGTTCACTCATAACACACACACACAACTTTCACAAGCCTTCACCACTACACTACACAACTATATGAGTCCAGTGAAATTAATGATCACCTGCCAGACTGCCAGGTGCTACAATAATATTTGACACATGGCGAAACACCTATAACATATGTAAGTGCAGTAAACTAAACTAAAGTTCTAAAAAATTAGCTGGTTCATTCATAATAAATGGGCACGACGGCCAAAAGACAACAAAACACACACCAACACCGCAGCAGTGAACAGAACACAGGACAGACTATAAATAACCAAACTGAAACAGGGAACAAACCAATGACCAAACAGAACTAATCAAAACACAGGCGCAGGTACTCAAACAGTAACGAAGGGGCAGAACCACAAACTCAAACTCAAAAACGTCCTGATGGCGGCCTCTGGTGCCCACCCGGCAGCAATAACCACATATATAAAGCCCAGCATTTAATGCATGTTTTGAAAAATAAACAGTAAAAAATATGTTTGCATATTATGGTTAAAATGTAATTATACATATACCAAAAAATGCAGTTAAAATAATTGCTTAGGGGAGTAGAAAATAAGAACAGAATAAGTTAAAAGAAATCTTAAAAGCGTAAAAGTTAAAAAAGCGTAAATCTATAAGAGTAAAAATAAACAATTGGCGTTTAACCGTTTAAATATCAACAATATTACATTAATATATATGCATATCGCAGTTAAGTAACTATACATGCAAATGCAGTATATACTTAAAACAGTTTAAAAATCTAAAAATGAAATTTACAAAGATTAAGTGAAAGAAATCCACACAAAAGTAATACAAAAATAAATAATCTAGAAAAAGATATATAAATAAGATCTCAAATCAATATTTATGCTATAAACATAACTGTATATATATATTATGGTCCAAACTACATAAATACAATTAGCGCTGGCAGCTAAAATCAAAAATTAACAACAGCCCAAGTTAAGTTTCTGCACACTGAAAAGTAACAGTGCTTTGCACACGTTGCATTGTCTGTCTTTGCTTCCAGAAAGTTCCGGCATCAGCTGAAGCAGCACGTAGCTCTCAAGAAAGTGCCGTATGTGAATGAAGAGGAGCCCAGACTGGTGAAAGCCCAAACAATAAGCAACATCAATGGAGAATTTGATATTTTGGCGTGTTCCAGTTTTTCCGTAAATCATTTAGACTTTTACTCTTTATCGGGCTGGTGATTCTGGTCCCCGTTAACATACATGTAAATGTAATGGCGAGTTAATTCATCACGTGATCTGCAGCAGTTTGACGTGAATACGGCGTACAGACAATCTGTTAGAAAATTTAACAGCATCTAAGACACTACAATAAACAGCAGCATGGATGAGTTTTACGTTTTGCACTGTGCTTTGACAGAATTGTCTTTTTTTTGCAGGAACTTTGCGGTGTTTGAGGTGGTAAGGGAGGATGAGTTCTCCCCGATGAAGAACGCGGACGGAGCTGCAGTGGACACTCCGACCACAGCTAGGATCAGCCCTGCTGGAGCTGCACAGCTGAGCAGACAGGCGGGGCGCCACAAGACCAACAAGAAGGCCACGTTGCTCTAAGATTTAATTTTCGCTCATCTTCTCATCAACATCACATCATGATCATAGCTGTGGGTTTTTCCATGGCCATGTGATGTATTTATCTATGTGGTATAGAGGTTTTTACTCAGGGCTGGGCAATGAATTGAAAATTAATCAAAACCGACATATATATATAAATTTTAGGTTTAGAGGAAATCATTTTTGGGTTTGAGGTATTACTGTGCCAAATGCTGATAAACACATTTCGACCATTACATTATATTATAGCTGTATTTGAGCATTATGACTCAGGATTTTTGGACCCTAATAGAAGAAAAATACATTCCCTATTTGGCCGTCCAGCATTAGGGTGGTTTTATGTAAAGCGCTTTACGAAGTTGTACGGCTAAACAATTAAAATTGAGTATAATTTAACAAACCAGTATTAGTGCGTTTATGATATAGACTGCACTACTCTCCATCCTACAGAAAGATGAGAATGATCAGTCGTCTCTTAATCCTACTCTAGGTGTCTTATTTAGGAGAAGGTGAGGGAACCTGTCGTACCTTCACCTTTTGCTGTGAGTTAAGACCACTCAGGACTGTCTTCTCATGCAATTTAAATGCAACTAGTCTTCTTAGTCCTCAGCCTTGATAGTGCACTAATGTGATAATATATAACGTCTGGATAATCAGGCTTTTTGGTTTGTAAAATTCCTCAATATTAAATGCACATGACTAAAACCAGAAAATAATAGATAATGTGAGAATGGACTGAGTAGAAAATGTCTGATCCCAGAAAGATTAATGAGAAACAGCTGTGACTCTCTCTCTCTTTTTTCTCACTCACTCATACATTTTTTATTTTTTGGGGTCTTGACATACTGAAGGGCAAGAACAGCAGAAACTTCTGCTTTATTCTGTGGCAATGTAATGCAGACAGTCTTCCACATTTGAACTCACCATCCTAAACTCTGATCTGAACTGTTTAAATGAAGGGAAATAAAAGGTAAATGGACCAAATGAAGGCTGTGTTTAAGTATGTGTTGAATCCATTTAAATTATGACACAGAAATGAATCACATTTTTGTGAATATGATTTTTTCAATGCAAATCATCTATCAGTGAAATAAAAATATTTTTATAAATCTGAAAGGGTAAAACAATTCATGTTTGTGTTGAGCCACTTCGTATATAAGCAAAAATCGCAAAAAGCAGCACAACAGTGTCTGAATCAGACTGCATACTTTTATGTAGCATTTTTAGCGCCCCCTATTGTTCAAATAGCGTCAGAGACGCACACCAGTCCTACTGATCCAGCAAGCTGCACAATCCCTTTCTGTAAAAAAACAATAAATAAAACCCAGAACAATTACAAGAGGTTCATAATTATTAATATTGCTTCATTCTGTCCATGACACGCCGTCTCCCTTAACATACTGAAGTCTTCAGAACTTGCATACACCAGACTTACAGTAGAATAACGATTGTATTTTTAAAACCAAATCACTTCAGGAAGCTCCATGGAAATATGTAATATAATTTACATTAATATTACTATTATTATAATAATAATAATAATAATTATTATTATTATTATTATGAAGAAGAAAGATGCCACGCGAGTATTTTTAACTGAGGGCGGCGTCACGTGACGGCTCCTGGCCAATAGGAGGGCGTCGTTTTGGCAGCTGACCAGCGGAGCGGAACAACAACATCAGCGCGTTTATTAGAGCGAGAAACGCCTCAGTCCCACTGCACACACTTTAACGGGGTTAACGTCGAGTTTAAATGTCACATTTTACACCAACGCCCGCTACTTGATGTGTTGAAGCGGTTCCAGGGTGGTCAGGGAGCCGCGCTGTGCCCCTCAGCCGAGCCGAATGAGACTGATGTGGAGCTCGGCTTTAAACTCGCCTGTTGAAGAATGCTAATATGTTTAAAAATGTCTTCGGCTCTGGATTTCTGGTGAGGACCGCGCATGTTGTGCTGACATGGGTGATCACGCTGATCCTCTTCTTACACGACACCGGTAAGTCTTTCTTAATGAAATGAAACGCCACTGCTGCTGTTAGCGCCAACACGAACGAGTAGGAGTTTAACGATACATCACAGTCTGCAGCGATACAACATATTAAAAATCGATCTCACACCACACACTGTAAGATCACGATATTGAACGTCAACTGCTTGCCTAAATATATCTACACATATTATTGGTCATTATTTGCACATACTGTACTACTGGTTATAACATTGCTGTTGATGTGATGTTTGCACATACTACTGAACTCCTCACATAATTAGCTTAGACTTTGTAAAGATACTGTAATTATTAATAACATTATCTGTTATTATCATATCGATATTATCATATCAAACTGCTGCAGCCTATTCACATTCAGTGCAAAAAGACAATTCCAGAACTGCAATTGTCTCTTTTTCTACCTTTAGTTTAGAGTTTATATTTTATAGTCTATTTATATACACTTGTTCTCAGAGGTGGAAAGAGTACTGAAAATTTGTACTCAAGTGCAAGTACTGTTACATTGGTTAAAATGTACTCAATTACAAGTAAAAGTACTGGTGTTAAAAAATACTTGAGTAAAAGTACAAAGTTCTCTTCTCAAAAACTACTCAGAGTATTAATTACTTTTTAACCGATGCGATTGCACAGCCTTATTGGCTTCAAAGATGCAGATGAAAGGTTTGAATGTTAATTCAAATTGTGTTTGTACTCAGTAGCGACTTTTGATTTTATAAGTAGCAAAGTAGATTACATAGTGTAAATTGTACTCAAGTATGAGTAAAATTACACACTTGGAAAAACTACTCATAAAAGTACAAGTACCCAAAAAATCTACTTAATTACAGTAACGTGAGTATCTGTAATTCCTTACTTCCACCTCTGCTTGTTCTATGTGCCTTATTTGTTACATGTACTCTGTAAAATCTGGAGCCACAATGTTTCGTCTCTCCATATACTACATATAGCTGAGATGACAAACTCTACTTTGACTTTGAGTCATGTGCAATGGATATGGATAAACAAACAACTGTACAGTCTCAGGATGTTACAGCAACGATTGGACGTCTGCTTTGATGTGATTTCCATTTGTTTCAATCCAGAAGCCAAGGATTGAAATGGTGCATCATAATATGCTGATTTAACACATTTACTTCCATTCATAACTTATGCATCATTTGACATTATTGTTCCTGGGCTTAACCAGACATTTAAATAAAACGTGTATTTTAATAAAAAATCTTTTAATAATAGGCCTCATGTTCCATATTATTTATTCACTACAAATATTTATTCTCTATTTTAATCTATTTCTTAATTTTTGTTTATTTATTAATATGTTTTCACTGTTCACAGAGACTAGGGATGCACCAATTGCAATTTTCTTGGCCGATTCCGATTTTTTTCCCAGATAACAGAAATTAGAGCTGCTGCGAGTAGTCGACGACATCGACACAAAAAATGGGTTTCAACGTTTTTAATGTAATGCGGTAGTTACTTTCCCTGTTTACTAGTTACTTTTATAATAGTGACATATAATAGTGGCAGCTCTACAGCAAATACAAACAAAAATCAAATTTTCTTTAATATAATGCTTTATTTTCGTAACAAATTTTCTTTACAAATTTAAATAAATAAAATGTAACTCGTAAAATGTAACAACTCCGGTAACTCGACGTCCGAAAAGTAACACCTACTTGGCATTGTGTATTTTGGGCAGAGGTGATTTATCAGATTTCTGAAGCCTGTATCCTCAACTATGGAAAACGGCTGATCATCTAGTGATCATCTTGTGATTGACTTGTGCATCTGTGTTTATGTTGAAATGGGGACAGACAAGTGGTCAAGGGGAGCCATTGATTGTGTGCTTATTAAACGTGTAAGACCTAACTATTAAATTATAATTATAAGGTTGATAAACTATAACTTGTGTTTAAACTACCTGTTGCCGTTCCTCTTTCTACGTCATCTTTGGTTTTAAACGTTACAATATGTATGAGGTCTAATTAATGTTTTCATTTTGGGTAAACGCTGTGGGCTCAAATCCTACCTCCAGCACCGGGGTCCAGAGCAAGACCCTTAACCCCAAGTTGCTGCAGGGAGACTGTTGCTGAAATTAGGAATGGAAGTTGCTCTGGTTAAGCGTGTCTGATAAATGCTGTAAATGTAAATGTAGACTGATGTATGGTTCTGCTCTCTCTTTTCCCATTGTAGATCTGAGGAAGCAGGAAGAGAGCGGCGAGCTGGTGCTTCCGGTGGTGTTCGTGTTGCTGGTGCTGCTGTCTGTCCTGCTCTACTTCGCTGTGTCGCTTATGGACCCGGGCTTTGTGCTGAGCGATGACTGTGACCTGCAGGTGGGTCAGCAAGGGAACGGTCCAGTCACTACAAAAATATCTTAATATAATATATACCGTGGAGCTGTGTCCTTTACCAGTCCGGTCCAAGACTTGAACCTTCCTTCCCGGGCCATATTATCCAAGGTCCATTGTCCCGGATGTCCTGTAGGCCAGTATCCTACCACTTGGGTTACAGTGAGCTGCACTGACTGCATCTGGGTTACTTTACTTTATATGAAACATTTTTATGTTTGTCCGGTTTGTGACCCTCTCGATGTGTTTCAGTTCATTCTCGGCATCACGGAGGAGCAGCAGGATATGATTCCTCAGACCAAGTCTATACGACAGCGCCGCTGCGGACACTGCTTGCTCCAGGTGTTATAACCTGCGATATTTTTGTTTTCTGCTTACCGTTTCATGGGTGTTTTAACCAGAAGTTTTTCCTCATGCAGCAACCCATGAGGTCCAAACACTGCCAGACGTGTCAGCACTGCGTGCGGCGCTATGACCACCACTGCCCCTGGATAGAGAACTGTGTTGGGGAGAGAAACCACCGCTGGTTTGTGCTTTACCTGGCTGTGCAGCTGGTGGTGCTGCTGTGGGGGCTGCACATAGCCTGGTGCGTGCTTTTATTCATCAACGTTTCATTGCTGAGAATCCCGTTTGAGTAAACACTGAAAATCGAAAAAAGTGAACTGTACCTTTGCACATAACTCCAAAATAACTGCCAAATTCGGGACATTTAGGACTGAATTCACCAATTCTGTGGTTTCACAATTAGTTACAAAGAATGTTCAAAATACTGACTACTTCAGACAGCTTTAACTTTTTGATGTTTTGAACTTTAAGGTTTTGATGATACCTTTTTTTTTTTTTTTAATAATCTGGAGCAAAATGTCTCTGGCGAGGCAATTGTAACTGTTATTGTAATAAATGATTAAGATTGTAACAGGTAGTTGTTGATGAATTTGGTCTTAAATTCACACTTTATCATTTACTGTTGAAGTTACAGTATTTATTGTTAATATGAAAATAGTATTGTAGCTGTAATGCAACACCAAAATATTCATAACCTTAAAGCTGCAGCTGCAACACCACGTAAAACCCAAAAATTGTTAAAAAGTTGTCTGGAGCAAAGCGTTTTGAACTTTCTTTGTGTCTTGTAATTGTGAAATTGGGTAAATGTTGAATTAGGTCATAAAGTTGACGTCATTGCTTGAAGTGGTTATGTATTGTTAATATTAAAATAAGCATATGGTAGCTACATGGGCATAATTGTGACCCTCCACGGCAAAACCAGTGGCTTGTTGCAACGGAGGTTTCCGAGAAAAACGAGCGTTTATGTTGCGTGGGGTAAAATTTTGGATTTTTTGTTTTTAGTGTTTTGAAACAGTGGAAGGTCTATACTGTACTGCTGTGAATCAATTTGGCTGAAAAACTTACCCTTTCCATCCTAAAAACGTGACTTTCTTGAGGTGAGGAATTCAATTCCAGCAGAATGTTAAAGGTTTCTGTTTTGACCGCTCTACTTCAATATTTACGCTAAATCCACTGGTTGACTAGCGTGAAGATATTTCTCCGGAATCCATCTCCGTCTCCCGAGTTCAGTTAACCTAACGCAGGTAGGCTATCCGTGTGGCTGTGAATGCAGCGTAGGCTACCGTAAATGCAAACGTAGCCGCGACCGCACCAAGCGTCTGTGAGTGCTACGGCGATAGTCAACTTCGACGGCAGATTTCTCCGTTTCTCACTTGGCGTGACAGGAGAAACCCGACTCCTTTGAATGTTGATATCTCAGTCATATGTCGTCCCATTCATTCATATAGGTATCGTTTTGAAGCTTGATTTATGCCCTTTCATGAAAACATCACTCAATTTTGAAAATTTGAGAGAAGCGACTGGTTTTGCCGTGGAGGGTATTCTGAATGCAAAATGTTGCTTTAAATGTAAAGTTGCAGCTTCAACACCTCACAAAACCGCAAAATATTTTATTATTCACTGTTGAAGTTACACATTGTAGGTGTGGTGTGGATAATATAATTAATCAGAACACAACAGCAGATCAATTCTGATGTTTTTCTGTTTCATGCCACAGGTCTGGTTTGGGCGTGGCGTCGTCGTGGCAGCTGTGGCTTCGGTCGAACGGGTTGCTGGTGGCGACGTCGTTGGCGTTGTCGCTGCTGTCGCTGACGGTGCTGCTGCTGCTGGGCTCGCACCTCTACCTGGTGTCGCTCAACACCACCACCTGGGAGTTCATGTCGCGCCAGCGCATCTCCTACCTCAAGCACTGCGGCGCCGACGAGAACCCATTCGACCGCGGAACCCTGCGCAACCTCTGGGCCTTCTTCTGCACGTGGGGCAGCGTGGCCTGGGAGCAGGTCTACTTCCGACAGGGCAACGACAACATCTGAAGTGGGTGTGTGGAACAGTAGTCGCTGGGAGTCGAACCAAGAGAGCTCTGTAGCTTTACCCATAACGTCATTTAGCAGACGCTCTTATCCAGAGCCACTTCCATTTTTACTGATTACAGGAGCAGTCTCTCTGGAGTAACTCGGGGGGTAAGGGTCTTGTTCAAGGGTCCAGTGGTGGTTCCTGGGATTCGAACCCTGCAATCTTACGATCACCAACGCAGGCTTTCTTTCACTGCCCTGTCGCTAGACTTACTTCCTACTGATGGAAGAGATGGAACTTCCAGGGGCCCAGGTGTGGTAGTGCTGGAGGTAGGATTTAAACCCACAACCTCTTGGGCCAGACGTCCAAGAGCATTATCCTGACCACTAGACCACCACCTAGACTGGACAGCGATTGATTTTCACAACTCTTTCTCTGTTGCATTCAGAATTACATTTGCAACAATGATTATTGTATCGTCTACCACACCTTAACTGTGTAGCTACAATACCTTGGGATATAACCATTATTACAGACAACCATATTTTCAGCTGAACAATTAGGGCTGGGTGATTAATCATATTAATTGGCATAATTTTGCCCATAATGGTTATTTCAATTATTTTTTAAATTCTGTTAATACGTTTAAAGAAAATCATTTGTGTTTATACTTGCTGCTGATTAATTTGGAATACTAAAACGTTTAAGTTCCAAATTTAAGTTGTATAATGCAACTAAAATGTTTATTTAATATTAGTTCAAGGTAAATTAAAATAATGTAAAAAGAAAGTATTTATAAACAATACATTTATTTAAATAGGTTTGTGTTGGTGTTTGTAAAAAAAAAAAGAAAGAAAAAAGATTTCTTATTTGCATATCAGTTACAAATATTGGTTATTGGCCCCATTAACTAGCAATAATCAGTATCGATATCGGCCCTGAAAAACCAATATCGGGTGAACTCTTAATATTCACAGCACAAACCTTGTCAGTGAAGTATGAGGGCAAAAAAACTACCAGAAATCCCCAAACTAAATAACTTGATCAACTGTAGTCAAGACAAAATGTCTGATTAATGGTGCTGTTGAATTGATTTCGCATCGTCCAGCTCTAGTAACGGATGGCAACTTGGAGCCTGTGTCTGTGTGAAGGGGAAACATTTTCAATATGATTTATAACTTGTAAAATGGTCACGTATAGAGGTGTGATCCTTCACTGGTCTCATTTCAACTTTTCGAGGCGATATCTTCATGTGTGGATTACGTGATTAACTTCAACACCCCGGTCACGTTTGGTTATTATGGACACATCGTAACGTAGCTCACGTTTAAGACGCGGTGGGCGTTATAATAATTCTGAATGCAACATCTAAAGAATTTTTGTTATTGGCAAAGCTACAGAGCTCATTTTTTTGACACTTTTGTTATTAGTGGATCAAAAATGCATGGACGTTGGTGCAGATCTTCTCATTTTTACAAAGTTTGACCAAGAGTTTGGACGTTCTCGTTTTTTAAAGTGTTACCTGTAACTAGACGTGTGAAATATCTTTCATATCTGTCAGTGCATAAACATCACTAGTTCGCAAAGTTTAAAGAGAAAGTTCAGCCTGAAAACGGAAAAGTTTTTTCAGCTCAGATTATTGCGAGAGGAAACGTTCAGTAATGCACATTAACATAAATACACATCAGACTCAAAGAAAAGCGCGTTCTCCAGCTCCCACTGACTCGTCCTGGAGACAGTTCTAAGTGTTTCTAACTGACCTATAGTTTAGATTTTATTTCTAGTTTTATTTTACAGAGGTCAGGTTTAACATATGATGATGCTACATGCATTACTACGTTTCCACGTACAGTTTGCATCATTAGCTTTGCATTAGGGACGCGTCTCACCCACCATACTATTACGTGTGTTAGTACCCGGCTTGGGACACTCGCTGAGCCAGGCAAGAGTCGGGTTAAGTGAGGCAAGAGTCGGGTAAAGCGTCCATGTTTCTTAAAATAATCTGCAGGAATGTAATCCGGTGGTTTAGCGTTTCGGGCTGAACGGTCACTTTAAACTTGTCAAACGACTTCAGGTATAACCTACTGAATTCATTCATTTCATTTCATTTATTTATTAAATTGTAATCTTGAGCTTAGTTGAGCTCCGTGTAAGTAAAGTCTGAACTGGGACCAAGATTAAAGGCGGAGTTACGTTCCCCTGTTTGGAAAAATATATAGAACAATGTAATAACGTTCCGCTTTACCTGAGAACAGGTGATGAGAAGAGAGGTGGCGTTAAGCAGCACTAAATCACTTTCCTTATCAAATACAGGGTCCGGTGAAAATCTCATCTTTGAGGTATTTGTAGTGGTTCTTTGACATTTTCTAAGAAGCTGATGGACGTGTATATAGTACATACACCTGTTCCTGATGAAACACATCCAGCGTACTTGTCAATAATTAATAGATATTCCCATTTTCCACAGACTGGACTGCATGAATGCACGCTCCAGACACATTCTTTTTTACTGGTTTTTGCAGGGCGTTAACTTTTTGGAACCGAACCCAACCCTGGCACCTGTTATTTTTGTATAAACATGGCCTTTCCTTTTCATACATATCAATTTAACGACTAATACGTATATCAGCGGTAATGCATGGTTTAGCTGGTTTGTACTGTAGAACACTTTGGGAATGACGTTTTGTTAAACGAGTGCAATGCAGTCTGTACTGTGACACCTAGATGTGAGGAGTAGAATGTTTTCTGTGCAATATGAAGATATGTACAAATGGTAAAAGAATAAGCAATAATTGTTTTACTGTAAGAATTTCTTCCATGGAATTTGCACTTGATCTTTTTTAATGTTTGAAGTCGGACGGGACGCGGTAACGCTTTCGGATCAAAGTTGTTTTATGCAGCGTTTTCTTGACTCTAAATTCTTATGAAGTCAGTATTCAATAAAGAGAAGCGACGTGGTCATATTTGTGTTTTATTTGTGAAAATATGTTCATCCCCTTCAATTACATTTTACATTTCATTTCCTTCATTTTTGATATAAAGGGCGAGGCTCAAACACATTTACTCATTTATTATTATTATTATTTTTACTCTTTTTGCTCACAGTATAACTTATCAGTAGTAAAGGTTAGCTTCAGAACTCTGCTTCATCAATAGCAGGACTAATGACCCACATGTAAAGTGAATATCGACGCGCAGGACGTTTGTGGTTCAGCAGACGGAGGGTGACAGCGTCCAGCTCGGAGACCACAAAATTTGAGCTGCTTTTAGTGTGGAGCTACATTAATAATGCACACGTTCATGCCGAGGACACAGCTAGCTTCAAATGTATTAAAGGTGCAACACGTGAGAGGAAAACTGGGAGTACAAACTTACAAATGGCAGCGAGAACGGAGTGTTACACTGATGAAAAAGACCTTTCTTTTACATTCTGGAGTTAGTTAAAGCCCTAACCAGGAACTAACTTACTAACAGCATTAAAAACTGTACCTTGACGTATCAACATCTCTGTGACGACAGTTTAGAAATCATCTTATCTGACCCTTTTAATTTTAAGGATCAGACTGAGTAAAGCGATTTCACCTCCAAGCACCAAATACGTCCAAATTCCACTCTCACACAAGTCAGTTCTACACAATTTGGAGAAATTCTCACAACACAAGCCACTTCCGAGCCCCAGCCACCAGTTCACAAACATTGGTTCATAAAGTTCCCTTTTTAAACATCTCAATTTTAAGGTGCATATACAGTAGAGTTAGAATAGTGTTCACTTCAGTTCACTTCATCAAATACAAATAATCAGCGTTAGCGGGTCAGATGCAGTGCACAAAGCGGGACGGGAGACGAAAACGCCTGAAAAGAACGAGGGAAAATATTACACTGCTGACGTTCGTGCAAACATGATGGAGTTTAAGAATGCATCGTTTGTTCATTCATTTTTCGCATTAAAACCAAAACCTAAAAAACACAATTCCAAACCAAAGTGAAATAACGAGTCGTTTTCTGATTTCTCATCCTGTGCTCTGGTTTAAAAAAGGGAAAATGAGCACTAACATTCCATTACAGTATACAGTATATTTATTTGGATCAATTGTGTAGAACGGTCACTTTCAGGTCACACCACTCAAACCCATCCAAGAATAACTAAATAGAACAGGAGTGTTTTCCTTCTTCCTCTCCGTTTTTCTTTTAAGCACAAAATGAGAAATCGGAAGCCGACAAGTTTTTTGTATTTTACTTTTGAAAATAAATACTACAAAAGCATTTTTTGGGGGTTATGATTTTTGGAATTATTGTGAAAAACGAATAAACGCATGATGCACAGATTGTTGAGAGAGCAGAGGTCGGATGGAGGGATACAGAGATAGGGAAAAAGTGAAAATAACCCACCAGGCAGACAGAAGCGCGTACTCCGGCGTAACGGGAGCAACTTGAGGCAGGTAAAAGCTTGGCGTACTCACAGTGACCACGGGTCTGTTCATCTTCACATTTTGGAAAACAGCACTGCCGGGGGGGTCGGAGGTCACTCTTGGCGCCGCCGCCAACTTTCCCGTCTCCGTACTGTTAGCTTTGGAAGAGCTTGAGGAATAGTGAGAGTGGCGAGTAGCAGGAAAGTGCAGAGCCAGTTGGACTCATTTTTACAGCTCTACAAGGAGACAGACGGAGGGAGAGAAGAGAGACGGAGAGTGACAGCAAAGAGAGAAAAGGTGGGATGAGGGCGAGTCAGGAAGGGATCCCCGGCGTCGTCAGCGCAGACAGGAGAAGTCGAAGTCGGCGAAGACGTGCTGCTGCTCGGCGCTGAGGAAGAAGGGCGTTTGCGGAGGAGTGAGGACGGCTTTGAGGCGAGTGAACTCCTCGTCGAAGTTGCTGACGTCGGCCGGCGTTTTGATGCTGGGCAGGAAGGGCGGCTTGACGTGCTTGGCCAGTAGGGCGTCCCAGTCTATCGCCTGCGCCGGTACCAAAAACGTGTGGTGGTTATAGAGCGGGGTAATATGCAACGATCCGATACGTATATGGGTCCGATGATGACTCAGTAAAGGTGGCGTAATGTTCCATATTAGTTTGATATTGGTGCTAAACCAAGCGTACTAACTAGGGACGCACCGATCCAGCTCGTTCAGTTCCGATACCGATACTTGGGCTTTGGGTATGGGCCGATCCCGAGTACCGAACCGATACCTGTTTTAATGAATAAGTTGTAAATTTCTCTGCGAGGAGATGATAATTCAGCTCCATAGATTGGCCCAATGCAACAGATACCCCATCTGAGTCGTTATCGCACCAATGTCCCATCCACGTATTGGATCGGTGCAACCCCAGTACAAACTCCAACATATCGATAGGATAGTGAACAGAACAAACAAGACAACACACTACAAGCCCAAACGCTGATCAAATCCCACCGTTCTACTGTTTAATGTGCTGAACTACACCAGGTCCTGCTGGAGATCTCACTGCTCACTACACACTGATATCAGATCAATACTCAGGTTCTGACCACACACAACACTGAGGAAGTTGAATCTGAATCGCTAATTGAAAAATGAACAATGTTTTCCACGACTAAACTAAACCAGCTATAACTACACCTTTGATAACAAAGCTGTGAGGAAATGTAGATTAGACTAAAATATTAACTAGCGGATTATGTTTAGTCACCGTCCAAATATTTAACGCAGCCCTGTGATTGGTGGAATTGTATTTTTACTCTAAACTCTATTTATCACCACCAGTGAGTGACTAAAGATAAATAGTGAACGCAGCACGGCTTCAGTGCCAACAGGGTCACTCTTTTCCCCAATGTGACTTTCTTCATATCAAAAACAAGTGTTAATTAATGGTAGGCATGACGTTTAGGGTCATAACTGAGAGGGGGTCGTTACCTGAAAGAACCTGTGTCTTTTCACCTCGTTGGCGTCCTGCTCTCCGGCTCCCAGCCTCTTCTCCGGGTTCTTCTGCAGCAGCTTTGAGAAATAAGAAGATTTTACAGTTGTTTACTCATTTGTCAAATTCCACTGAAGAATCCATCGACGACTCCAGTTGGATGGCGAGGAACAATTCAGCTTTTCTTGCGCTCGCCATCTAACTGGCGTCCTCGAGACATTCTCTCACGTACTGTTATTCCAGAGCGATAACATTTTAGATCGGCACTCGGCAGACCCGTAAGCGAGGGATTTTCTACTTTAGAGCGACTCCGGGTCGAGAACCAAATCTCTACAGCATCTGCTGCAATTCCGTCAGATTAGAGGGTGTATGAGACAACATGACGCATAGGGCAAGAAGGGGTCATGCATGGAAATGGTTTGGTACTTGGTCAGGGTTTGGTTTGGTACTCGGTGCTCTTATCCCAAGCAGGGATGGGTTTGGTACTCGGTACTTTTATTCCAAGTAGGAATGGGTTTGGTACTTGGTGCTCTTATCCCAAGCAGCGATGGGTTTGGTACTTGGTACTTTTATCCCAAGTAGGAATGGGTTTGGTACTTGGTACTCTTATCCTAAGTAGGGATTTGGTTTGGTACTTGGTACTCTTGTAGTAATTAGGTATTTGGTTTGGTAGTTGTGACTCTTGTAGTAATTAGGGATTTGGTTTGGTACTTGGTACTCTTGTAGTAAGCAGGGATTTGGTTTGGTAGTTGTTACTCTTGTAGTAATTAGGGATTTGGTTTGGTACTTGGTACTCTCGTAGTAATTAGGGATTTGGTTTAGTAGTTGTTACTCTTGTCCCAAGCAGAGAGGGTTTGGTACTCAGTACTTTTATCCCATGTAGGGATTTGGTTTGGTACTCTTGACCTAAGCATGGATTTGATTTGGTATTCTTGTCCCACGTACTGACTGGTTTGGTACTTGGTACTCTTCTCCCAAGCAGGGACAGGGTTGGTACTTGGCGCTCTTATCCCAAGTAGAAATCTGTATTTGTTCCCAAGTAGGTATGAGTTTGGCACTTGGTACTCTTACGCCAAGAGAGTAAGAGAGGTTCTGATAACACAGCAACATTGCTGTGAATTGTTTTCTCCAAAAGGTACAGGTAAGAGTACCAAACCCATCCCTACTTGGAATAAGAGTACAAAGTACCAAGTTAAAACCCTTGGTAACACATCAGGATGCATTTCACAACATGTACGTGACAAAGAATCTTAGATTAGAACAACAGCTGCAGTCACCTTCTGTATTACAGAGACGGACTCTGGAGAGAGGAACCTGGGATAGCGCACTTCATCATTCACGATGCTGTCAAACACCTCCTCCTCGTCATCACCCGGGAACGGAGACTGTGGGAGAAACAGACGCAACATCACTATTATTATCATCTTACGCTTCTTCTTCTATACGGGGGATTGGAACCCTGCAAGTGTATGAGCTGAGTATTACAGTACACACAGCCCTGGAAAATGACCACACCAAGCAATGGAGATTCATATTTGGTTTTGCTGTTTATCCCTATGCAGCCATGAAGTATCATCTACACTTTGACACTGTTTTGCAAACTACTGAGCAACTTCAATTCCAAATTCCAATTTTATTTGCTAGAAAATAGGAACCAATCTACACAACAACAACAACAAAATACAAGGCTGCTGTACCTGGGATCAGGGCTGGACGATATGACCTCACATCAATATCACGATTCATTTAACCTTGATTACAATTACAACCAAAATAACTGTTATGGGGAAGATTACGTCAATTAATAAAAATTATTCAATTAATTATCCATGGCGATGGTAGACAGCACATGAACACAACTCGGGGAAAGTATTAACAGAATGTATATTTATTATCAGAATTTAAAAAATAACTAAAATAATAGTGAAGGGCAAGATTAGAGCTGGGAAATGAATCCAAACCAAACCTCTCATAATGATGAGAAAAAAAAATATCATAATTATGCCTGCGATGATTATTTCAATGTTTAAAACTTAAATTATTAATTTCCACTAACACATTACCCAGTCTGTTTTCATGCATGGTCATCTTATAAACATATTGATATGTTACGCAACTCCTTTGTCACTTTCCATTACTTATAAATAATTATGAGATACGCACTCTTCCATGTAAAAAAATGAACAAAAAACCCAAAATAAAATAATCGTTCGTTAATCATAATCGAGGTAAAATCATTATATTGATTTGAGGTCACATCGTCCAGCCCTAGACAAGATTCTGTGGATTGTGTGCATGTCAGTTTCAATTAATTTTTCGATTAATTACTCAGCTCTAACAGCGACTGTGGAAAGACTGACCTCTCCCACCAGCATCTCGTAGATGAGAACGCCGAGCCCCCACCAGTCCACGGCGCGAGTGTACGTGCTGTCGGTCAGAACCTCGGGCGCAAGGAATTCTGGGGTTCCACAGAAGGTGGACGTGCGATCTCCGTGTCCCATACCTGCACCACAACACTCCTGCTCAATTCACTGCTTTATTAAACCATTTGTGTACATCTCCAACTAAACTCTCCTTTCATGCTTCACACAATATGTGCGTGTGGTAGGGCTGGGCGATACGACCTCGAATCAACATCATGATAAACTCAACACTGATAAATATTTACTCAGAGCTCTTTAAAAATATATAAACATAATATTTTAAATCATTCTGAGCAAGATTACATCATTTGGAGGTCGTGAATATTGTTTTTTTTTATTAATTTACGATTAATTACCCAGCCCTATCCTGTGAGTATGTAATGATTTTGTTCATATAGCCAATTTCATACATTTGAAAGCAGCTGAATATACAAATAAAACATACAAATATAACAAAATAAAACCAAATTAAAAGGGCAGTAAAACTAAACTTAATCTTAAAAAACAAGAGCAACTGCCTCAATCACCAATGTTCTTTTATTTCCTTAAATCTGTTCTTAAGTAGTGTAACATTATTCAACAGGCATGCAATAAGATGTTCATAAGTATGCTCATCAGCAGTTGTAGATTCTGTTCTTACCTAGAATCAAATTTGAAATAAGAGAACTTTGGTAAATATCAATCTCAATGACAACTGAGTGGGGTTTAACAACAAATTTCTTCTTAAGTTCGGTTAATGAACGAGGCCCAATAAGAATGAAAACAAAACAATTAATAATAACATAATAATGATTCAAATATGTGTTTAATGCAGTAAAAACTATGAATTTCAGACTGTTGGTGAAAAATGTGTAAGTGGGTTTTAAGAACACATTTCTTCTTGAGAACTCTTGGTAAATGGGCCTCATTGTGGTGCAAATAATCTAATATTAAATGATAAGGACAGAAAGATTTTGAAAAGAAAGTAGAAAAATAACAGCATAAGGGAATAAAAACAAATCTGTAAACATAACTAAAAGTGTAATGTAAATGTAATGTAAAGGTGCGTAGTTTAAGGCATATCGGTGAGGTGAGGTTACCTTCTTTACAAAGTCCAAAATCTGCAATTCTCACAAAGCCATCAGCATCCATCAACAGATTATCCAGCTTCAAATCCCTGTATGGAGGTGGAATAAGGTTCAGCGGCTGCTTCACGGTAAAGGAGGGGAAATATACATTTTTGCTTTTTGAACAGAGCTCACTGGGAGGATATTTACCGATAAACGATTTTGTTCTGGTGCAGAAACTCAAGACCCAGGAGCACGCAGGCAGAGTAGAACCTGAGCGGGACGAGGAGAGGGCATTAGCTCACACACACACACACACACAAACACAGACACACACACATAGCAGGTTTATTTTTATGACAGCTGCTGATCCGGAAGAGTGGGATGTTATTTCCAAGATTAGTGAGTAAGGCTGGACGATAAAACCTAAAATCACTATCATGATTAATTGAAAAATTGTCCTCGATTATCATAAATGAACGAGCATATGGAAGCCTGTTCCTGCCAGTGTTGTAAAAAACATTTATAATTTAATTGGAAAAAAAAAAGACAATATCTAAAAAGAACGACTTAACGTCTCAAACGTAGGATGCAGCACACATGCTCGAAGTGAAGTGTGTGTGTGTGTACCGGGTCTGGCGCTCGGTGAAGATGTTGGTGTGTATGTGGGTCATGAGGTCACCCCCAGGCGAGTACTCCATCACGAAACACACGTGGTCAGAAGTCTGGAAGCAGCCGTGCAGGTTGACCAGGAAGGGGTGACTGGAGGCATTAATGGTCTCAAAAATCCTCTTCTCACACATCAGACTGCACAAACGGCATGAAACGCGTAATACATCAGTCGAAATGTAGAACGTTCTAAACATGTAGAATAAGGGGTTTAACTAGTGGTCGACCGATATTGGTTTTTTGGGGACAATATTGATACCGTTTATTGCTAGTTAACGAGGCTGATTTGGAACCAACATGCAAACAAAAGAGAACGTGGCAAAATGTAGTATTTTCCAAACCCCAGTCTCAGCTGGAACTCTCCTCTCTCCTCCTCGGAGCTTCACGCTGCGCTTGTGTGTGTGTGTGGTGTGAGTGACAACAAGGCTTCAGTGTTGACTGGCTACTACCGGTGTGACATGTAGCCAATCAGAGAGTGTGGTGGGCGGGACATTAGACGAAGCAGCGAGTCGAGAGCAAACAGCACAGAGAGAAGAGATGGCAGTGGAGCCAGAGTGATCAAAATTAAACACTGACACTGACGATCAACAAAATGACTAATATCGGCACCAATAATCGGTCGACCCTTAGTTTTAATCACAAGTTACAACACAAGACAATATTAGTCAGCAAATATCACAACATTGCTATGATATCATTTTAATTTAATCAATTCAGGAGATGATTTGAGACAATATTGTACGCTGATTTAACACCATCACTATCATTCACCTTAAATCACAAAAAGCAACTCATATATATCAATATCATTTAACACCTTTATTCCTGAGCTCCACCAGACATGCAACGGACAACGACAATGGCTATTTTATGACCAAGCCAGGTATGATCAACAAAATAAGAAATAGGAATTATACAAATAAAATAATCTAAACAAGTTTTTAACATCTATACTAGCTAAAAATTCTAAACCTTCAAAGATGGAACCTTAATTACACACCAACTGCAGGGCGGAGCAAGAATATAATTTATTTAGGGCTGGGTTAAAAAAAAAAAAAATTGATTCACCGATCAATATTCATTCTCGTTCGAAAAATACGATATCGATTCAAAAAATCGCGGATCGATCTTTTCCTGCGGCTATGCACTACTTCTCGCGACCACGCAAGGAGAGCTATAAAACCGTGAGACCGGCGAAACCCAAACCAAATAGAGCCATGGCTGAAGCTGCTCCGCTCAAATCACCGTCTGACCTAAAGGCCGATGTTTGGCAACACTTGGGTTTTAAAACAAGTTATTTTATAACCAAGCAAAACTAGTATTGACACGAAGAAATCTCTAAATAAATCGATATCGAATCGGATCATGACCTTGTGAATCAGAATCGAATCGATTCAGGAAATCAGCAACGATACCCAGCCCTAAATTTATTACAAAAAAATGTAGTAGTGGGGGTTCATTACCAGTCAATAAAAATGGGTGTTGAATGTTCTATTTGACATCTAGTATAAACTATTTGATCATGTCTGGATTGAAAAGAAAATATTAATCAGATCAGTGCAGTCAGCTACCAGAGTAGATTATTTTCCTACTGGATACAGAGAGAAAGGGCAGCTCAGCTCACCTGTCCACTTCGTCCCGCGTCACCACGTCCCCCTTCTTCAGGGCCTTGATGGCGTAGAGTTTCCCCGTGCTCTTATACTCAGCCAGCAGCACCTGCAGCAGCATGGACATGGAGAGTGGAGCTAGAACACTGCAGTGATAATAACACTGGCACCGGATTTAACTGGGGGTTATTTCAGGGACGATGCTGATTGTTACCGATCGAGGAGAGCGATAACTGATATTTTGACGCTGGCTGTGTAACAGTTGAATCGCTGGTTCAAATCCCAGACCGGTAAGGGTACCACTGAGGTACTCATGAGCAAGGTACCGTCCCCAAGCGCTGCATTTTTACATTCACTCATTTTCTCTGCATACTGGTGGAAAAAATGATTGATGCCCAAAACCAGAAATCGATACATTTTTGGTCAATAATCGACCCGTAGTTATAACTCCTGTTGTACCTTTCCAAAGTGGCCTCTTCCCAGGACGGAGATGCACTGGAAGTCTTCCATCTGCAGTCCCTCATTCTTCCTGAAAGAAAAGATGATGATGTAGACGAAGCTCAGGTTAACATTTTGATGCACACAATCAATCATGTGATTTTTTAATGGTCTGGATTCACAGCAATGTATAGATGTTGCTGGAATCCAACTTACTTTGTGGGTTGCAGTGCAGATTTGACTCTTTGGGCTTCAGAACTTCCTTTGGAATTCTACATAAAGAAAGAAAAACTGTCATATTTGTAAGTGTGGATGTGGTGAACTTGTAGAGAGCCGGTGAGCGAGGCTTTACCGTGGACACTGGACTCTCTGCTGAGGGAGTTTTAGTTAGGTAGAGACGTGGGGGTTTGGGAGGCCGTTCTTCACTGAAGTTGAGTTTGGCCACTGCTGAGTCGCTACAGGTGGCATGCGTTACAGAAAACACAAAACAAGGAGGATCAGTTTCCACATGACTGAGTATTAATTATGATTTTCAACAGCATACTGTACGGTACCGGGCTGGCGCTGTGGAACGCTGTCTTACCCAGTGGGAGGAGGTGTGACGCTCTTATCTGTAGAGGGGGGCGAGGTAGGGTCATGTCCCGCTGGCAGAGGGGGTGACGGCAAGTCGGAGGCAGCCAGCGGGGGGCTCATGGCTGCCATGGTGCTGTTGCAGGGGGGCAACACACTCATCATCAAGCGCCCCCACGTGGCAAAGTTCATGTTCATCTGCGCTGCTCGCAGGAAGTTTTTACCTGAACGTTAAACAAATACAAAAATAACCTCGTAAAGAAGATCATCCAGGCATGTGCTACTATAAAAGGTTAGAATTTTCCTGACGCTAAAGACAGTATTTCATGTGACATCTTGAGTTCGTCTGATATCTTGGCGTACCTTTCTCTTTGGGGAAGATTCGTTTCTGCCTCTGGAGTTTTGGATGTCGCTCAATAACTGGATTGATGAATCTCACCTGCGATTAAACAATAACGCGTACAAAAATAAATACACTGATATTAATGTTTCTATTATTTGTTTATTTGGTTCCTATATTAAACCCCAAAATAAAAACGTTTTGTTAAGCATTCAGACGAGAACTAAATTTTTTAAATTTTAAGTTTTGTGCTCAAATAAAAATAACATTTCTAAATGTACAGATTTGCAGCGCTTTACTGTGATGGAGTTTATCTAGATATGTATGACAAAACATAACCTGCTCTAACTGCCAAGAATCTCTTAACCTGAGAATGTATTTTGGGTCAGATTTTAGATAACTCATTTTGTATTTTTATATAAACTCAAACAGCATTTTTATGTCACTGAAAACAGAGCTTTTGCAAAACTGCGGATCAAGAAGTGTCGATGTCGATAAGCAGCATCAGTATTAGTATAATTAGATATAGATTTAGTGACCATACCCATCCCTAAAAAACGCAGACAGAGTTTAAAGTGGTTCAGCTGTGTGTTGAGAAGCCGTACCTCGGTGAACAGCGTCCCCTGAGGCTCCAAGTAGAGACACATGCCGTGACGCTGATTATCCAAAAAGTCTTCCAGACGCAGGAACTTCACTGCACACAGAGCTCTCCAGTCCCTCCAGTACACCCCGATCTCCAGCTCCCGGGACTGGTAAGAACAGCACGTGTGAAAATGAAACCAAAGGGAGAAATAATTCCCAATATTTGGAAAAGAGCAACCATTATTTCATTAATTTACAACAAAAAAGTACATAGCGGAAAGGTAGCGCTTCTGCCAGGTGTGTCCAAAGTCCGAGGTGGGATTTATATGGCCCGCACCTTCTGTCTTGATTCTGTTATTTTTGTGCCACAACGTTCACCAGCAAAATCTCTGGCCTTTGTGCGCTCAACTCTGCCTGCATGTGCACTCGAGTAAACAGCGTGTTTGCCTCGTTTGAGCTGCGTCCCGAGCCGCGTACTGACAACTTAATAGTATGGTAGGTAAGGTGCTATTATCATACTTATGCATCTCAGGAAGTAGCCGGGGTTGTAGCTTAACAGCTCTCTACACACTAGGTAGTGCACATGGAGTTTCACACACCCTATTTGACTTGGTACACTACATAGGGCGGCAAGTGACTTTTTCTTAAAATGTTGTGCACTACACTGGAAATGCTCCGCCCTCGCTCCACTCCGCTCTCACACTCGCTTCACTTGGCGCTGTGTTAGAAATGTCAGAGTTATGGGGTTATTTTTGCGCCAAAAATCTGAGCACGCAATGGTATTTTGGCGAGAAAAATATCTTGTCTTTACGCACTTAACTCTGCCTTCCTTATTTATCTGCATCGGCAGATATAAGCATGAAAAACATCGGATATCAGCATTGGCCAATAATTCCATTATCGTGCATCCCTACTTACTTTTTAAATTTACTTTTACAGACCTTTGGCAAACGGAAATGATTCAATTTCAAGTTGGCAAAAAGGGGCTGTGGATGTTTTCAGGTCAACCTAAAAATCACTACACCCCTATCTTCAAACTGGGAAGTTGTGATAATGAAAGTTTAGATTTTCAGTAACAAATGAGAAGACATTAGGTCAAACCTTCATCTCTCACCACGTCAACACGACTCAATCCGAGCGGATACGAGCGGTTCGGCTCAGGGTCGACCTTGAAAAGGCCGCTTTTGTGGGAAGCGGGGCTCAAAACGATCTTGGCCGGGATTCAGGCGCCGTGCTCCGACTCGGAGGCGAGCAGATTAGAGTGATGTTGGGGGATTAGTTATGGATTACAGCAGCAAGAGGGAGGCTCGGAGGGGCAACGGCACTTCACTAGCAAAGCCGCGTAGATGAAGTCTCCACAGAGTCTGACCAGGATAAAGCCTTACTTATCTATATACAGGAAACTTCACAAGTATGTTCCTCAGACTAATGGATTTAATCTTGGTTTTGTATTCACTAGAACTTGAACCTCGTCTGTGGGATTCATGATGTCTTCTTAAAGTGCCGAATTTTTGCCAAGCTTGTTTGAATAAATATACCTCCCCGGTATCATATGTTGAAAATGTGTGGCAGTTGTTCTTAATTTGCATAAATAAACACCTTGCGCAGGCAACTACAAACAAATGAGAATGTGAAGTTAACAGAAAGTGCTTAACTATCAGGGATGCACAATGATATCAGAATCATATCGGCATCGGACTGATGCTTAGATTTGCCCCGAGCCACATAATACCGCACTTAATAGTATGCTAGGTAACATGCTCTTATTGTACACTCCTACTATGATTGCAGAGACAGTGGACGTCAAGCGTAAAAATAAAAACCTTAACAGTTATGAAATAGTCTAAGTGTTACTGTAGTGTGTATGTATTTTACATGAGAATGTACCGTTAAATACTTATGAGCAATGAGTAAAAATGTAAAAATTAAATACTACCGAAGAACTGAAGAAAATCCAGAAGGCACAAACGCTGTGCAACAATATAATAAAATAGGCATAGGAGTGCTTTCATAGATCCACTTCTTACCCAAGAACAAGTCGCAAATAAGAAAACAAGCTGAAAATCTGAACACTGCACAAGTGGGGATTCTTCAAATTTCTTCTTGAGAATGTTTAGTGAACGAGGCCTTAAGGGCACTGGGTCAGGTTTAGTGGTCCAACTTTGAGCTGGGGGCTGGGACGCAGGGGACGAAGCAAAGCGGAAACGTGGAAGAAAATGACTGACCCGCTCCAGTTCGATGGTGAAGCTCTGGTCCCAGGCATCTTTGCCCACCGTTTTCCAGCAGGTGCGTCCCACCATGCGGTTATCCACCTTCAGCACCGCGCTGATCTCCACTGCAGGGACAGAGAGAACGCTCATAACTAAATCCCATTAACCAAACAGCAATATATGCCAGGGGAGCAGTGCTTGGGGATGGTACATTGCTCATGAGTACCTCAGTGGTACCTTTACTGGTCCGGGACTTGAACCGGTAACGCTCAGACCACTCTCTAACCCTAATGCTACCAACTGACCCCAGTGATGTACATATATAAATATGTTTCTTGCTGCTGAACTCACTGGACAGCTCGTCGGTTTTGGGTGTCTTGCCGTTGGTGCTGCGTGTGGACAGGCCGGTTCTCATCCTCAGAGACTTGGACTCGGAAGGGCTGCTGGGACTGGACAAGGCGCAGGGCACGCGACAGCGACCCGGAACTGACTCCAGCAGGTCCTGGCAGCCCATGAGCCTGACCTCCAGTCGACCTGTGCAGACGTGAAAATCAGGGCTGGGCGATATCATCTCACCTTCATATCACGATTAACTGAACATTTCACCTCAATTAATAATGTTAATAATTAACAGAATTTTTAAAATAACTGAAATAATCATATAACCAAGATTATGTTGATTAAAGGTTCTGAAAGTCAGTTTCAGTAAATTTGTTGAATTGCCCAGCCCTCGATGAAATGCATGTGATGGAGAACGTAACCTCAAATTTGATAAGTTAATTTAAGTTCATTTGTTTTTCCAAATTAAAACTTATAACCAAAAGCCAAAACCACATTTTATAAAAGTATTTGTTTCCAAAACTGAAATTAAAAATAAAAAAAAAATCAATGACAAGTTGTTTTCCAATTTCCAAATTGGTTCTCAAATAAAAAATGAAATTGGAAAATGTACACTCATATTGCATTCTTATGTTTCCCAAATTGAATGCAAGCAGTATGACCTGAAAGTGACCTTTACATGCAGAAAACTTTGGCACAGAATAACAGATGAAAAAGAAAAAGCATCTTGCTGCCAAGAGAGATTCTTATGAGCAGTAAAAAAGGAGCTGTGTATTCATATTTAGAAATTTAATTAAGTGGTCACACCACTTACGCTCAACAAAGTGAATCTGTTCTTCGGGATAATGAGGCTGTAACTTTTAAGTGTAATTTTCTGATCAAATGAATGTGATGTTTTTTCTAAAATGAAAGGTAATAATTAATTTTGTCTGAAGAATCTAGCGGCTGAGTCGAACCTGTGAGAGTAGCCGGTTTGAAGAAGGAGGACGAGGAGGAGGAGGAGGCAGATGATGAAGAGTGCTGGCGGTCCCGGTGCATGCTGGGGGAGGAACCGACCGTCAGCTCCTCTTTGATGACGGCGCGTTTCGGGTTGTCCTGAGGAAGCTCGGCCAGCCGCTGTTCCAGAGACAGGCGCAGGAGGTCCAGCTTCTGAGAGGACTCCTGCAAACGAGCTTGAGCCTAAACACACATTCAGCACTTTATGTTCATGGAGATTCTCAGAATCAGAAAAGACTAAAAGGACACAATAACATAAATATTTGTTTAAAAATAGGCATATTAACATATACACATCATTATATATGCATTTCTATATCGATTATATACAGTCTTTCAGATCAGCAAGCACTGCTTTACTGAATGCACCTGCAATGAAATATTAAAATGTTATATAAATAATATAATATAAAATATAATACAAATGTTTTCTGTTTTTATTCTCCAAAAGTCCACAACATATTACCAGTCAATATTTGTCAGGCTTCTGCAATTAATAGGTTTAAAAAGCAGCTTAACCTTTAATAACATTTTTATTTAGTTTTTACATGATTTCAGTTTTTTGTTTTCTTTCAGTATTTATGCTCATATTTCTTTATTATTTTATTATATTTACTAAAAACATCATACTTTTATTTCTCTCTTGCTTTAAAGTATGAAATGTGCTACAGAAATACAGTTAGTATTATTATAATATTAATTATCAAAAAAAGTATAATTACTATAACATAATAAATATGAGATTTTTAAAGTCTGACTAAAATAGATTTACCTAGCAGCAGAGTAGCAGCTGCTCTTAAATTGTTCTTGGACAATAAAAATGTCTATAATGTAATTAAATATTATGTAATAACATTTTCTGAACTCTAAACATAATGAATATTATTGGATATATAGAACATATATAAAATATATTATAGAATACATCATATAACCAAAATGACACATTTTTAAGTTCTACTTGTACTTAATATTTTATCGTTTATTTGTATATTCTATGTTCCTTCTTTGTAGAAACCAGAATCACGTCGTCTCGTCTCTCTGTATACTTGTATATAACGGAGACGACAACGAAGTTTACTTTGACTCTGGGTTGGGAGATGTAAACAAGCGTGTAACCTCAGCCAGGGCTCGGCGGTCCTGAACTCTGCGTCCTCCGAGTTGCTTCACTACATTTTTGGCTCCTTCTGCCACCGCAGCCTCGATCCTCAGGTGGTGTCGGAGCTCCTCCATCCTCAGCTCCAAGGGGCTGATGGTCTCAGCGGGGCGGCCTGCACCACAAAACCAGCAATAAACAAATTAGGATTTCTCTAGACGTGAGAATATCCAACAGGGCTGCGCCATACCACCTCAAATCAATATCACAATACCTTGATTAACGATTAACAAACAATTATTTTAGTTCACGGACAAGTACAACTTGTAAAACAGGGACGTTTGTGATTTTAAGATAACTGAAGGAAACACACGGGACAGTAGCGTGTTTTATTAACAAGTAAAATCATTAACAGAAATAATGGACAAGATTAGAGGTGGATTAGAGGTTGAGAATGTCAGTTGTGATTAATTTCCGACTAACTGCCCACCGTGGGGGTCTGTGGCGTCGCGCTCTCCCTCTCGGGCCTGGGCCACCTTGACGATCTGCATGCGCAGGAGCTCGATCTTGGTCCTGCTGTCCTGCAACATCTGCTGAGCCGTCGACAACATCTTCCTGTCCTGAACAGACAGAGAGAGAGAGAGAGAGAGAGAGAGGAGGTGAGGGATGGAAGGTGGGACAGTATTAACGTGCAGATTGACCTTCCTACAGCAGCACCAGCAACAACAACAGATCATTTGTGCTGCAGCCATTTATAGCCTCCCGTCCTCTTCCCGGTCACTCTTCAACACAACAGGCATTGGGAAAAGCGATGCAGCTCTGCACTGCAGCAACATCCCCTCACCTCACTGCAGTGCATGGCGCTAAGCAAAAGGCACTGTAAAGCATCCAGCACACATACCATAGCGTTGCATAAATCTTGAGGCTTCGAGCCAGAGGGAATAGGGGCTGGGTGTAAGCTGCGTTCCTGAATCCCATTCGATTCCAATTCACAAGGTCATGATCCGATTCAATTCCGATTCGGTTTCATGGTTTGTGGTTATAAATAACATTTTCAAAAAGCTAAGTGTTTACTAAACATAAAGCCTTTGTTGGAGCCGGTGAATTTAGTAGACAGCTTCAGTCATGGCTCTATTTGGTTTGGAGTTTAGCGGTCTCCGTTTTATAGCTCTCCTTAGCGTGGTAGTGCATAACCACAGGAAAAAGATCGATCCGCGAATTTTTGAATCGATATCGTATTTTTAGAACGAGAATCGATATTGATCGGTGAATCAATTTTTTGAACCCAGCCCTCGGAAAAATCAATGCAAACGGTTTAGAAAACTCCGGAAGGAAAAGGCGATACAATCTAAAATCAATATCTGATTAATACAGCATTTTCCGCGTGATTCCCGATTAATCAGCTGATTATTTCAGTTTGTTTTACCCCTTATACCCTCCTTAAAAATATATCTAATAACGATGCACTGATCCAACTTTTTCAGTTACAATACCGATGCAGATGTACACTATATTAGTTGCTAACGTACGCCATGTTTAGGCTGGTTATATGTAAAGTGCTTTTGTGACAATGATTTTTGTTAAAAGCGCTATATAAATAAATTTCGGCTGTGTGGAGTTTGCGTGGGTTCCTCCGAGTGCTCCGGTTTCCTCCCACAGTCCAAAGGCATGCGTTATAGGTTAGTGTGACTCTAAGTGGCCCATAGGGGGTGATTGTGTAAGTGTATGTGCCCTCACGGTGTGTTAGCACCTGCAGAGGCTGGTCCCCCACCCTCTCTTGAGATTGCGGGATAGGCTCCGGTTCCCCCACAACCCCAGTTGGTATAAAGCGGTTCGGAAAATGAATGAATGAAGTGAAAGTGAATTGAATGTTAGATGTTAACATACGTTATATAATCTTTCTGTCCAGTTGCTAACATGCGATGTCAGGTGCTAACGTACACTAGTTAGCAACTATGCTTTTGGGAAATTCACCCCAGATCGGCTCCATAGACCAGCCCAATGCCACGGATCCCCGATCGAGCTATTTTAGTTCTTATCAGACCGATGTCCCACTGTGTCCCTGCAATATGCTTATTAGGGATGCACCAATCTGATGCGTGGATGGGAGCGGGACAGTTTCCCTGAGAGCAACGCGTGATTAAGGGTCTTGCTCAGGGACCCAGTGATGGTAGTGCAGGAGGTGAGATTTAAACCCACAACCTCTTGGTTCAGAGGCAAGTGTCCTAACCACTAGACCACCACCGCACACAATTATATTAACATATCAGTTAGAGGTTTTAAACGCCAGATTTAATTTTTGATGAATTACCCAGCCCTAAAAACGGCTCAGAGGGTAGACAGAGGTACTGTTTCGCCTTTTATCTCTCATAAGTGGCCGCGTTGCAGCTCAACACGACGCAGCTTGAAGTCACAAAACAAAACTGCAATGTTCAGCTTTCGGTTCTACACCTCACTTCCACTTTTAAAAAGACACACACACACAAGGTAAACACGAGAAGGTACGCTACCGTCCATAGCGCTATTCCCCGTTCTAAGCAGTTGAGCAGCTCATCAGTCATCTTCTGAGGGCTTTTGGACAGCAGTATGGCATCTCCTTCCTCTCTCATCATCAGGCGTTCGCTCCGCGTTAGCGATCTTCTGGTCTCCGTTGGATTGGGTGTGTCGGTTTTGAGCTTTTGAACAGGCCCTGACCTGCGACGCGTTCCGTTCCAGAACTCCTGAAATCATCCTTCTTACAGTTTTATTTTTATTGCCTTGCATTCAGCTGATGGCTCCTTTCCCTGTTTCCTTCTCCTATCGTCCCGTCTCTCTCTCTCTTTTCTCTCTCTCTCTCTCCAAGAGTTTAGTTTTTGCTCTGTGCCAGTGCTTCTTCTCTTTGGCCCAGACAGAACTTCAACAGTGACCCAACGACTGCCAGATCATGGCGCTCTACTGTCGCCAGGACCAGGACAAGAGAAACCGAATCAGAACCGGCTTTTCACCCTCCCTCCCCTTCTTTACTGTGCACGTAGGAGAGTGTGTGAGAGTGTGAGAGTAAGAGATGGGGCTCGCTACTTAAGCTGTTTGATTCCAGAATGGCAGCAGCAGCATAAATCACAGCCTGTCGGGACACAGTGTACCGAAACGGCAGCAGCAGCGGCAGCGGCAGTGGCGGCAGCAGCAGCAGCAACATCATGAATTGAATCCCATCTGGCAAACGTTCTCAAAAAATATTTCTCATCTCCGCTTAGAGTCATGGGCGCCTGCCAGTCCAAATAGGGGTTTAAACAAGGCTGTTTTGAGGATGGAGTTGAGGTTTTTTAAGTCATGCAATACAAAAAGCACAGATTTTCTGGTGGCTTAAGGACCACAAATCAATATCAGGATTTATTGAACATAGAGCTGGGCGATATGAACAAAAACATTATCAAGATATTTTTTGCCGTATTGATTATTTTTTTCCCCAGCGGACGTAGTTAAGGCGGGACGCACTTGTTGTCAACGCAGGCTCGCGTAACTATAAAGCGCTGCGGGAAACCCTGCATTTTCATCCGCTTCTTCACTCACCATAGCGCCCTGGTTCACCGACATCTTTTCTTAGGGCCGGGTAATAAGCGCTCTGAGCGTTAAGTGTATCTCTGCACGCGACCACTTCACTAATGTTTACCACGCGGCTTCTTCGCGTGCTATGGGCAAATTTGCAAAAATGGCCGCGATTGGCTCTTATGCTGGCGTTGGGCCAGAAAGCTAAATAATTGTGTGGCAAAAGATAAGTCTATCTCAAAGGCGCTATGCGCATAGTGGACAAACAAGTGTGATAATTTTATAGCTTCGTTTATCGCCGTTCTTCGTCATCACACATTTTTCTCGATAAAAATACCGAGATCGTTTTATAAGCCCTTTTAATTGAACATTTTTGCCTTGATTACAATTAATAAAGGATCAATTTGGTTTCATTTTTTTTTGACCTCCTTACATCACAGACAAGTTTACAACTGTAAATATGCTCAACTACTAAAGCTGGAATATTTTTTTCTAGTAAAAGAACTTATCTTTGCAATTTTGAAAATAACTGAAAAAAAATACAAATGTAGTTTTGCAGAGTGGATGTGTAGACAACACGTGGTAGCATGAAAGTAAAGTACATGAACATACACTGGAGAAAATATAAACAGAATTTCAAAAATAATCAATATAATGTACAAGGACAAAATAATGTTCTCAGTGTCTGTTTTGATTAATTTTCGATGACTTGCCCAGCCCTAAGAAGCAGTGTGGCAATTGTGATAATGGCATACATGAAGACATAAAAACACAGTGTCGTTTTTTCCTGCAGCGTGTGGTGCGTGAGAGGGAATGAACTTTCAGTGATCAAAAGTGGGAGAGGGAAGAAAGGAGGGGTTGCTGCAGGGTTCCTCCCACCTTGGCTGAGCTAAATAGATGTGGACAATGTTCTCGGCTCCTTGCTTCACTTTCAGCTCCATGGTGAGCTGCTTCTTCAGCGTACGAATGCGGTTGGCGAGGGGAGATGTGGCGTCCTCCCACTGGCAGGGAGTGGTCGGGCGATGGCGTGTCTAAAGGAACGAGGAAACAGTATGTCAGTACGATTCTATTCGAAATTACTTAACTGAACTCCACTGCTTCTATTTCTCCCACCTGTGGGGTTTTCCCGCTCTGTGGCCATAGCTCGGGCGTTGAGCTCCTGCAGTTCCCAGTGGAGTTGCTCCAGCTTTCGACTGGAGGCCCGTAGTTGTCCCTCCACGTCGGCGGCACTCTTTCTGCTGGTCACGGCCCTGCGCAGACGCTCCGCTGCCTCCTTAATCTTCAGCTCGCGCTGGATCTCCTGCTTCAGCAGGGCCCGAGTGTCCTCCAGACGCTGTTGGAATGCCGGGTCCAGTAGGTCACCCTCGGGCAGGCCTCGCAGGCAGCCGCTCTGGGAGGACAGAAAAATGTGATACCTATTATTGTGTATTCATTTAAATTGGAATGTGACAGGTGATATAAGCGCCAGTGGCTTTGGTTTTAGTTCTCTGACTCTAGAACTAGAGTCTGTGTGCTGAAAGGGATAAAAGGTAAAGAGGAGAAATGATAGTCTGTTCATAGATGTTTTCTGCTGATGACAACTGAATAAACTGTTAAAGCATGAGCTGCCAAATTAATGCTATTAGGCAAAAAAATGGTTGCCAATTACCGCCATGTTAATAAGCTGCTGCATTAATGGAGAATTTATTTTTCTGACATAAGTGAATCCTTAATGACATATTATGAATCAAACAGACAAGGCACATTCTAGAAAACAGATCAGAAACAAAGAAGAGGAAGAAGTACATTCATACGCTGCAGTAACCCCCAATTACAGCTGGGCACTGCCATAAATGGCCAAGGGATTTAAAAAAGGCTCATAAATTCCCATGAGGATGCTGCGGAGGAAGGATGATGCAAAAGTGATTTCAAAAAAACAACAACTGTCAAAGGTACAATCTGTCATAGTGCGATATGGCTATATCCCTCAGCACTGGTGCCGTGTAAAAGCTGGAAGAAAAAAAAAAGCAAAACTGCATTAAAAAGCACCATTAAGCGTATTCAGAAACCCTACATTTACATTTCACAACAACATCCCAGATGGAGAACTCTCTTCAAAGGATTACAGCTTTCGACCCTTAACTCAGTGGGGTTTGTTATGTATTCTTGACTTAGCATTTGGAGATGGAAAAATATGGTTTAAGTTGAAGGCAGCAGAATCTGATCATGGTACCACATCAAGATGGGGTAAATATACTGGAACAGCTTAAACTCAAACTCATTGCCCTTTCGGGACTGCTGCTGTTTTTTGGATGTGGGGATATTTTCAAATCAAAGCTTAATATGGGGGATTAGAGGCAAGTCCCTCTTGTCATACTACTACTCTTAGAAAGAGTATATATATATATATATATATATATATATATATATATATATATATATATATATATATATATATATATATATATATGTTTTAGAATTTGAATCATATTACATAACTCATAAATCCGAACTGCTTAGTTGCTTATATATATATATATATATATATATATATATATATATATATATATATATATATATATATATATGTATATATATATATATATATATATATATATGTATATACATGTATGTATATGTATATATATATATATATATATATATATATATATATATATATGTGGATAGAAGAAAGGTTTTCAAAAGCTTTTAAAAACCTTAAGTAGTTCTTCTCCAAATTACTCATAATCTCCATGGATGTACGGCATGACTTTTTGAAGTGGAAAAAAAAATGACATAGAATCCAGATAGAATAATTTTCACATGAATTTTAGGAAGTGTTTAATAAATATAAGCTCAATTTAGGAGGCAACAAATCACTGCAAGGAAGTCAAACCCTTATCCAGCCTGCTCAACCTGATCGCCCAATAGTCTGAACAGGCCTAGACCCTGACAAACACTTTAAGACTCGACCAAAAATAATAAGAAAAATTACGTTGGATAAAAATATTTGATTTTATAGCCAAAAATATTTTAAATATGGATATTAAGAAGAAGAGGGGGATTTTTCCAAGATGTTATTTTCCCAAAGAGTTCTCCTGATTAACCATATCAAACAAACCAGACACGTTTATTTGATAATCTATTGATAAAAAAGTGACTGAAAGATGAAGAAATGAAATTTCTTTCGTTTTCGTGTCGCCGAGTCGCGTGAACGTACTTGCAAATATTTGTAAATTTTCAAACTCTGCTCCATAGTTTCGTCGTTTTTAGCCGGCGTGCTTGTGAATCTCTACAGCCATAAAGCCATTTTCGCCTCCGTATTCATTTCCTCCACATTTTCAGGCGAAATTGAGTTTAACATTCTTTACAGAGCGCCAGATGGACGGTGTGTGGAACCCGCGATGTGAGGGAGCTTGTGAGGCGCTCGCCACCTGACTGACTGACTCCGTAAATAAACCAACGACTCAATTTAATCGCCACTAAATTTGATAAATAACACGCCAAAACATGTCGGTATTTGAAACTCGATTTAGACGCAGTGGTTTTTACAAGTTGAGCCGAGCATGACGCGTTGAGGTCGGAGGTTATGAGGGACTGACAGCTGGGCCGGACTCCGAGGCGCTACCGGTACTTTTAGGAAGTTTTACTGCTTCTTTCCCGCACCTGGGACGAAAATCGTGACGCCTCCTTTACTGGCGATAGGTCGGTGGGCATGTCAATCATCCACATGATACAATCGATCATTGTGGGCACGACTCTATCAACTGCCGGGCAACAGGCTGACTGCTGTGTATTAATTGTTTTTACTGTTCTGAGAGTCTCATTCATCCAGAGGTGGGCAAAGTGGCTAACTAGGTATCAAGTGAAAGTACAGATCCCACTAGTCCAAACGTTTGCTTCTAATACAAGTAGAAAGTCATACATAGTCAAATTTTTATAGGGTTAAAGAAGTAGTGAAGTATTTGTTTTAAAAAATACTCAAGTATTAAAAGTACATCACTTCTTTTTCACCGCATTGTTGCATTATTGCCACAACACTTATAACACCTAATGTCTCTGACTAACTTGTAGAAGCTGTAGAATATGGAATTGGTAGAATGTTACAGAATGAAACACAACCTAAACTGATAAAGAAAAGCAGTCATTAGTTTATTTCATTTATTAATTGTGAGACTACACCCCTCACAAAACAGCACGGTAGTGTTCTGACCCAGCTCTGGCAGTGTGTGCACACATATATGTGTATGTTAATCAGTAGCTGTAAATTCAGCTCACAACATCAAATCAACATTCCAACCTGTTTAAAACCCAGCTCTACACCTGTAGCTTCATGACTTTCCAACAGCAACAATGTTTTAATCAAGAGAGAAAACGGCAGAATTGTCTGAACTTGGTTTTATAGTTACAGTCTAAAGGCATATTCTAACTCTACTGGTTACTGACAGACTGTCACCTGCCAAACAACTAATCACATTTTAGAAAACGGAATAACATCCACTTTATCCACAGATTTGAAAGTAATGAGTAACGAGAACCTTGATAGAAATGTAGTGAAGTAAAAAGTACAGTATTTGTCTTTAAAATGTAGTGAAGTGGAAGTCATAAGTTTCCAAATAAAATGCTACTCAAGTGAAGTACAGTTACTCAAAAACTCTACTTAAGTACAGTACTCAAGTACACATACTTAGTTACTGTCCACCTCTGCATTCATTGTTTCTTTACATTTTGCAAAGAAAATGAAACAGTACAAGGAATGATTTATAGCATGTAAATAGTATCCCTCAAGACTTCATTAAAAAGCACAAAAAGTCTGGCTCTTTGGAAGCAAATATGAAGAAAAATGAGTGGTGGCTTAAGACTTCTGCACAATACTGTCTGTTGAAATTTAACATACAAATGCTATATTATATTATTTGTCCCATAAAATTACTTTTATGTTTTTTTAAGGCTTTGTTGGGACACTGGAGTGATCCCCATTTTAAAAAAAACATGACTTTATGTGCATGTTTTATTTTGAGTGAGTGATTATTTGTCATTGTGAACACAGCGCAGCGCACAGTGCACCACAACGAAATGTGACCTCTGCATTTGACCCATCCGTGAAGGAGCAGTGGGCAGCTAACAAGCGCCTGGGGAGCAGTGCTTGGGGACGGTACCTTGCTCATCAGTACCTCAGTGGCAACTTTACCGGCCCTGGATTCGAACATGCGACCTTCTGCTCACGGGGATAACACCCTACCGTTATGCCACCAAAATCAAAAGACACTAAAAGAGGTAAACAATGTGCTTTTGGTTACTGAGGTTAAGGTTAGGATTAGCTGTAGAAGTATATTCTAGTTATTATGGGAGTGTATGAAAAGTCTTCACAAAGATAGTAGTACAAGACTGTGTGTGTGTTAATACATACATGCAGTGTATATATAACTATATGCATATAATGAATTTAATTGAGTGATTATTTGTCATTGTGAACACATCACAGCACACCACACAGTGTATTTGACCCATCCGTGAAGCAGCAGTGGCAAGTTTTTGGAAGCGCCCGGGAAACAGTGCTTGTATGTCAGCAGGACATTGGCAGGTCCGGGACTTGTACCAGTACACACCGGTCTTCCCAGAGAAGGATGGGGTCCCCTTACGCAACTTGGTTCCTCTCAAGGTTTCATCCTGCTAGGAGGAGTTTTTCCTTGCGACTGTTGACCTAGGCTTGCAAGTTGGGGGCTTGGACTGGTTATATGACCAACACTTTGTGATGTCTGTTGTAAAGACTGCTATACAAGTAAAATTGAATTGAAAAAGAAAAAGACTATATGTACTAAGATATGTACTATTATAATATGACTGTATGACTCAAAATTTGTGCATTTTGGAAGTAGTAACATACAAAAATTGTCAACACTATTCAGTTTATACTTGCAGTCTTAAACAAATAGTAATAAGTACCACTAGAGGGAGATATAGGTCCACATATATACATAGGCCACAAAACTCACACAAACACACACTTAGTGGGAAAAACAACAACAGCTTATCTATTATGAGCTTATTCTTGGAAACAGGCTTTCCTTTTAGCCAGCTAACCTAAACCAAAGGGAATATTCCTTAACTCTCTTAAAACTTGAAGATTCTGCACTTTTGCTATGAGTCATGTGGCTAATGGAAATGAATTTAAGTAAATTTAAGTGACTGACTATTTGTCATTGTTAGCACGGCACAGCACAGCACACTGTGCACTACAACCAAATGTGACCTCTGCAGTGGAAACCTCTATGAGTGCCCAGGGAGCTGGGACGAGGACGGTACCTTGCCCACGATTACCTCAGTGGTACCTTTACCGGTCCGGGACTTGAACCAGCAACCTTCTGATCATTGGCCAATTCCCTAATCATTACGCTTTATGCTTTAAATATATAGAAACAGTGCAAATGTACTTGCAGTAAACTTTTAACATTTAAGAGTATGCAGTTATACAGATTATGTTATGGAAGTTTGTACAACTATGCAAAGTAAAAAACAGAAAACTGTGCAAGATAGAAAGACAAACAAATCACCTGGATTGTTAAACAGGTTTGTCTTGGGTTTGTTATAGAACAAATGTACTTCTATATCATTGGGGCTTTAAAAAATATTTTTGAAATTATTTTGGATTTAGTTATTAACATAATTCTTATTAGTGTGTTATATTTGTTATTTCATATTGTCTGTCACATTTCATATTGTCTTCATCATTTATTACTTGCACTGTTCAGGCTGCTATTCTGTTATATGGCTTCTATGCTGTTTACACTGTTGTGCTGACATTGCACAATCTGTAAATCTGTACATCTGTAAATCTGTTCATATCTTCAAAGCTTATACTTCAAAATTTAACACACACATACACACACACATGTATGACTTGCAATAATGTTATGTTATATACTGTATATATAACATAACATAATTTGCACATACTACCAATCAAATTTTTTCTCCACTTGACTGTTGTTACAAGGCATGTGTCGTTAAACATTATTGTACATATTACCAGTTGTAATCCTCTCTATTTGACTGCTGTCACTTTTTTTTAATAGAAGGCCTGTTTAGAATTTTCATATTCAACTACTGCAAATCATATGCACGTTAAATATAAAATGACAATTTCATGACCAAAATTGTAGTTTGAATTCTGTAAGTAACTATTTTACTGTCTCTTTATCTACCTCTAGTTTAGTGTCTTTCTATTTTATAGTCAGTGTGTATACTTTTGCTTACTATCTATGTCTTACTTATTTTAATATATTTCTTACTCTGTGTGACTTATTTGTTTTTTGTACTGTAGAAATTGGGTCCACATCGTCTCGTCTCTTTATATACTTGTATATAGTAGAGATGACAAAGTTTACTTTGACTAAAGAAACTTGAATCTTGAATCATCCTAAAATGTATTATATTAAAACTTTTGTATTTATTTAAATATCACAGCATAATGTATTACATTTAATGAAACATTGCTAGTCAAATGTGACTTAATAATACATATTTGAATTCATCATTCATATATGTATCTTTGTCGATTCTCAGTCACTAGCGAAGCTCCACGCTGATTTGTTTATATCGCTACGCTCCGTGCGTAATGACGTCACTATGACGCACGGGGGACGCCGCCGCGTAGCCACGCCCCCTCCCCCTCAGCGCTAAGCCAGTCAAAAGAGAAGTAAACGATGGCTGCTTAGAGCGGATTATACGAGCAACGCTTTTGCCATTTATTTTTTTCTCTCTTTGTTTTCTTTTTTGCTCCACAAACCTTTCTAAAAGAGTCACAAAGAAGGGGTCTTCTTCAGCTACAAACGAGCAAATCTCAGGTGAGTGTAATTTGGTACTGAGGCCTCGTCGGCCTTTCCCGTGGGTTCCGCCCTCTTCACGACCACAACAAACACACAAACACACGTAAATATACAGAAAAACAACGGCAAAATGGCACAAAATGAGGTGCATTTTAAGCGAGGTGGAGAGTTGAAGAGAAAATGCAGTGTCGAGCTACTTGCCCGAGAAAAACAGACACAGAGGGATATAGAGAGAGAGGGGAGGAGACGAAGTTAGCAGAGCCGCGTTAGCCGTGCGCCGAACACAAACACAAGCCGCAGCTGCAGCCGACGCTAATTAATCTGCACATTTTCATACTCATATTCCCCATTTATTCATCTTTCACTCTTTTCTCTCTCCTGTATTTTAGTGAATTAGGTCGTGACATTGACGGTCCTCTTTTTTTGCCCGGAGTAAAAATATGGGTTGTACGATATTGGAAAAAAAAAATGACATTGCAGTACTTTTGTATATCAAAAAATAGCATTTAGAACACCGAAATAGCTTTAAAAGCTTTTTTGGAGAAGATTTAGTTATTCTAGAATGTGTTGTAGAGATTTTTCCAGTCTACCACTAAAACCTAATCTTTTTTATAAAAATGAATTCACACCCTCTTTAGAATCAATAAATCAGCTTTACTGCAATAGAATACTAACAGTACAAACCTTGTCAAAAGTTTTATTGGGCGGGACATAAAAATCTCAAAACCAGAATAGTAATTTATTAAACTTAATTGAGGTATAATGTTTAATTAATCGTAATGTTGATTTGAGGTAGTCTTATCCAGCCCTAGTATGAACATAATTTAAAAATCATTTTAATGACCATGATTTCATCAGTTAGATGTTCTCAATGGCGAAATGACTTGAAAAGCTTTGTTGGAAAATATTTAGTTATTCTATTATGATTGAAGTAATTTAGGATTGCATCTGCATAGATAACAACAACAACAACAACAATAATACATTTCTTTAAGAATATACTTTTACATAACGGCTAGAAAAACTATTCCGATGGCTTTTCTAAAAATGGGAAAGTTCATTTAGGGCGAGTACTAATGAGTCATCATGCATTCTAAACCTTGTTTTTGGCAGTGAGAGCTGTAATTGTTTTGATATTACAGTACTGTGCAAAAGTCTTCAGCCAACCCAAATTTCTTTATATTTTGATAGGAAAAACAGCAGTGATTTATTATAAACATAACATGTAAATACTGTTCCTTAAATAGACATTAAAAATACAAGAAGGTCTGGCTCTTTGGAAGCAAAATATGAAAAATCAGGGTTGCTCAAAGCTTTTGCACAGTACTGTACATACATACCAGTAGATATTCATATACATATGTAGATGTATATTTATGTACACTCTGGAAACCACTTGCATGCATTAAATGTAAATTATATATCTAGTAGGATTGTACAGTTCAGAAAATCTCACGATTCGATTTTTTTGCACACCCTTAATATCTAGCCAGATATTTGAGCCATGGGCCATACATTTAACATTTTCGATTATCCATAAATTTTATTCACTTTCTAAACTGTAATATTTCTAAGCAGATCACTGCATTAAAAGCTCAAGGAAGTCTAACTCTTTGGAACCAGAATATCAGCATTAACAGAATTATGTAATAGAATTTATATAATTGTAAAAATATAATTGAAATAATAATAATACATTTATTTAGATGATGTCAATTAGAGATTAAGAATGTCGTATTTGATGAATTTTCTGTTCATTCTGTATCTTTAGCATGAGAATTGTTTTGTAATAGTGAGATAAATAAAGGTCAGAAAAATGATGGTAAAGTGCGTAATGGGAACGTGCAGCTTTGTAAGAACGGGTTAGGTCTTGCGCCACAGCAGCAGCGCCCCACCTGTGCCAAGCGTTGCGGGCATTCACTCTTACATAACAAACTTGAAACTTGAAACACTTTTGAAACAGCCTGCATTTCATTCTGGCGGCTTTAGGTCTTAATTGGCGCGTAGGAACGCTTGTCATTTTCAGATTCGGGCGTAGGGCCGGGCTGGGCAATTAATCGAAAACAACATTCAGAATCTCTAACTGACGAGGAGGCGCTTAATCCCTGAGGAGGCAGTTAACACCAAGGTGCTACAGGGAGATAAATCATAGCGTGAGCAGTCACATATTATTATCCGATTTTTATTCCACACCCTTTTTCTGACCACTGCTCATCCTGCAGTTTTTGTGCTTGAAACTTTGTTTCAACTCTAAAACGTGTGGCCTATTGGATTGTGGAGTGCTTATGTGAAAGTGAGTGATTATTTGTCATTGTGAACTCACCACAGCACAGCACACAGTGCACCACAACAAAATGTGACCTCTGCATTTCACCCATCCGTGAAGGAGCAGTGGGCTGCTAACAAGGGCAGCGCCGGTACCTTGCTCACGAGTACCTCAGTGGTAACTTTACCGGCCCTGGATTCGAACCTGCGACCTTCTGATCACGGGGCGAACAAGGAAGTATCGTCCAACCGTAATATGAAGATGATTGAAAAAGATTAGTAATAACCACCGTAATCAAGATTTGATTGGTTAGAGGTTCTGAATGGCACTTTTGATTAATTGCCCAGCTCTAGCTGCTCCTACTCTGAAGCGTTACACCACCAAAAACACAGGTTCTAGCTGCGTGGTACGTGTGTTTTGTGTTGTTATTGTCTCTTCTGGCTGTGTTTTGATATCTAACCTGCTGCTCCATTCATTCACACTTGAGATCAGATAACGTCCACTCAGCGGGTCTGCATCGGGGTCGGAGCTTTCCCACTGCAAACACGCACACACATTCAACATAAGCAGATAAAAACTCCTCTGCGTGTCTTCCCGAGACTGTCGTAGTTTGGAGATAAGATTATGGTAGTTATGACGTAAGCACTTCTTCAAGTTAACTTGCAGCTCAAATGGGAATTTTGCAGTGTCTCAAAGTAGCTGGACCGCATTCTTTTTTATTTAAATAAATCTCAGACTTTGTATTTTCAATTTATTTGATTAATTGTGGTCCATACATCTAAATATTAATATTTCAGCTGCAATGTCTTTACAGAGACGGCAAATAAATAGTTTAAAACAAAGGGCTTTCACCAAGTTTTTCTTCCGTTATATTAGTGTTTATAGTAGGGCTGGACGATAGATTGAAAATGCACCACGATCGTGATGTCAGCTTGCGTGATATTGATACATATCACAAAGACTGCTTGAACTGTGATACGTGCATGCTCTCCGTCCCCATGTAGATGCAGTAATACCTTGGATTACATTGTTTACACAAGTCTTTTTCAAAGTTACGTTGCTAATTCTAAAATAATCGTCGTTTTATTCAGACTTGTGCCGTTTAAAAACATGCACAGAAACGTGTAAATAACTGAAAACAAGCCTAATATATCTTAAAATAAAATGTTCAATACATTAAATACTTGTGTTTCGATGGATCCATTTAGGATCTTACAATGACGATATCGATGTGACAAAATTGTAAAAGTTTTGCGTGGCAGACAAACGTAGCAGCGTGAGTGGTACGAATCGTAGGGACGCTGCTCTGGATGTACAAATCTCCTGCCTTGTGAGATGCATGTGCTGTGCTGTGCTGCACTCTCAAAACCATTATTCTATGGCTTGCGCGACGCAAAAAGAAAATCCAGTTAACTCACATTTTGCACAAACGTGCATGCAGTAAAAGAGAGCTCTTCAGCGGTTGTAGATTCTCTTCTTACTCAGGAACAAATCTTAAATAAGAAACATCAGAATCTTGGTGAAAACTTAAGATCACGCAGTCAAACATTAAGAACGTTTTTGGGCCACCTGGTAGCATAACGGTTAGGGAGATGACCCTGTGATCGGAAGTCCCAGGCTCCTGAGCAAGGTACCCTCTCCAAGCACTGCTCCCCGGGCACTGCCAGAAATAAGCTGCCCGCTGCTCCATCATGGCTTGGTCAAATGCAGAGCTCACATTTGGTTGTGGTGCCCTGTGTGCCGTGTTCAACAATGACGGTCCATCATTTAAATACGATGTTATAACTGGTGTGGGATTAAACTGTGTTTCTTTTTGTCCTTAGTGAGGCCGAAATCCTCCCCAGAGGCCCGGCGCCTCCTGCCCCGCTCCACCCTGCCTTCCCCGCTCCGGGGCCATGGTGAGAGACATAACAGCCTTCATAACACACAAGTTGATAACAACGTCTCTTATATCATTCAATCAGTCAGAATTTATTCATATAGCTGCGTTTATCCAACAATAAAGCAACACGATGCATAACGGCTTAAGAAAAGCAATTAAAAACGTAATTGTAAACAAGATAACGTGTGTGTGTGACAGGGTGAAGAGGAGCAGCCCAGTCTGGAGGCCGGGAGTCCGGATCTGAATAAGGAACATCTTCAGGCAAGATTGCAATACGGACAACACACACACACACACATCTGCGTTTCCCTTACCTTTGCTCATAATCTTTGATATGTGTGTGTTTGAAACTTGAAGCAGCAATATTGTGGCTGCTGTGGCTCCACTGCCGTCTCTTCTCTCTGTGCCGTTTGCTCTCGACTCACCGCTTCATTTAATGTCTCGCCCACAACACTCTCTGATTGGCTACACGTCACACCAGCTCTAGGTTTAGTGGACACACGCTGAGCAGCTTTACTTTCTCCACCACAACTTGCTGCTGCTTCATTTGGAATTTACAACGTTTAAGTTTCATAATGTTACTAAAATGTTTATTTAATGTTAAAGTTAAATTACAATAACATAAAGTATATATAAATATTAACGTTATTTAAATAAAGTTTGGTTTTGGTGTTTGTAAAAGTTACATTTCTTTACATATCGGCTCCAAATATCGTTTATTGGCCCTGTTAATTAGCAATAATCAGTATCGATATCGACCCTAGGAAAAGCAATATCGGTGGAACTCTAGACGCACGCTGTTATGTTTTCGGTTTGTTGTGTTTCGGTTAATTGCTGTACATTGACAGGACAGATTAAGAAGTGTGTACAGAATAACATCACAGGGTCAGAACTGGATTATAGTTTAAATCAGCACTTGTTGACACTTGGCGTGTGTGACGTGTGTGTGACGTGTGTGTGACGTGTGTGTGACGTGTGTGTGACGTGTGTGTGACGTGTGTGTGTAGGTCCCGTTCCTGGCGCTGCATGGCGAGTGTATGGAGCACGTGGGGCAGGTGGAAGGAGCGGTCATCGCTTTGTCCAGCTACCGGCTTCACATCAACTTTAAAGACAGCGTGGTAAATGTGAGTTATATGAAAATGTGTGAAGGAGTGAATAAAAATTGAGAATTGAATAGTGTTGATTTATGTGAACATGGTTTCTCCAGCTTCACTCAGGGCTGTGCAATATGTCATTTGATATCCCGATAACGATATGTGTCACAGTACAGTATATTCTGTACTGTATATTCAGTGAAACGTCCGCAAGCAAATTTCTGTGTTTGTACTCAACTCTCACTTCATATCCCTCCGTGATCAAGATCAAGTCAATCCGAAACCAGATGCAAATGTTTGAGCCGGTTTTATGAAAGGTCATGAAACATTTCCCTCCCTCTCTCGCCAGGTTCCTCTGCAGCTGATAGAGAGTGTGGAGTGTCGGGATTTGGTGCAGCTGCATCTCACCTGTAAGGACTGTAAAGTCATCAGGTATTATGACCAAAAAAATATCCCACACTGCTGGTGTTTAAACTGTCAGGGCTGGGCGATGTCACCACTCTTCAATATCACCATAATTCTACATTTTACGTTAATTACGATTAGCGCATGATTGGGTTGGGTTTTTGTTTGTATTTGTATTTTGCCCTCATGAGGTATATTTAATTTTAATTCACTCCTGTTAACACAAAATGTAATGAATGTTTATATGTTTGACTTTGTAGAATATAGGTTTAGCTATATGTCAAAAAGAGCGGCTGATTGAATTAATTTACCCAGATAAAGCGTGCGTGCAGCTCTTAACAAACATTAACAAGACGCTTTCCGGCCTGAAGGAAAAGTTCTTGGGTTAGCTAATTTATGTTATTTTTAAGGCATATACTAAAAAACATTTTATTTCTAGTTTCCGAAGTGCGATCTGAGACCACGGGCGCTTATGTCGTGATTTTTGATTTGTTTTGAGAACTGTTACACCCCCACGACGCAGACTGTGTGGAGTCTGGAGCCCTTAAGTTTGGCTTCGCTCCCCGTGTGCTGTTTAGAACTGACCCCAGACCTGTGTCTCGGTGTCCCGCAGGTGTCAGTTCGGCTCGTCGGAGCAGGCGCAGGACTGGCTGCGGAGACTGACCTCGGCACTGCGTCCGCCTGCGCGACTCGAGGATCTCTTTGCGTTCGCATTTCACGCCTGCGCAAGCAGCGTCCCAGTGGAGCGAGAGACGCACGAGGAGACCTGCCACGCCGGTACACATTTATATACAACAAATATTTAAACTTTTACACTTGGAAAGGAGGAACCTCGCGTGACGTTTGAATCAGGGGATTCGGAAAGTACACTCACGTGTACGCAACACCCCAGAAATATTGTGTAACTGCACGACACCGTTAATACACCGATTTCTCGCCCTTTTGATCAGCTGGACGTTGCCCAGATGTAGATTACAGCCAGGAAGTTATGTGTAATAATACCACTGACACGCTGTTGATTTCGAGCTGGGTTTAGTGCGGTAATCTGCCAGTCTGCTACGTGTCCTGATTGCTGTGGTTTTGGGCGTTCAGCAGGAGAACATGTGAGGAGCTGCTTTAACAGCGAGGTGAGCAGGATGGGCTTCGACACACACAGTGCCTGGAGAATCTCCGACATCAACCTCAACTTCAGGTGATTTTGACAAGTCATAGGCACTTGCTACTGTGTTATAAATGTGGTAAAACAGCAGCCAATCACAGGCTTGGAGGAAGCTGATTGGCTGATCTGGTCTCCAGTCAGGTGTGTAATCTGGTTGAAGTTGATCTAGTGAACAGCAACTCACATGTTTCCAGTACGACAGCAGAAGCAGCAACAAGAAGACGAGTTGTGTGTGATGTGGAGATTGTGGGTGTGATGTGTTCAGCAGTATCCTAGTCTAATTGTATCTGTTAATGTTCCTAAATCTGGTGATGCTGCAGGGATTACGCCTCTAACATGTTTTAATCCAGATGTTGATGTGATAATGTACAATCTGATGATGGAATGAGATGATTTACACTTCAACTACACGTTAGAAGCTGATGCACAGTAATGGTGTGAAGAGATGCAGGAGGAATCAGTCACTAAATACCACACCACTTTTCATGTCTTTTAGTCAAAAGGAGTTACACCCCTGATATATATACACTTTTTGTGTGTGTGTCTTTTCAGACTTTGTGCTAGCTATCCAGAACAGATTCTTGTGCCTAGCTGGGTGACGGACAAAGAGCTGGAGAGTGTGGCAGCGTTCCGGTCCTGGAAGAGAATCCCAGCTGTTGTCTACAGGTGTGTGTGTGTGTGTGTCGCAATAAAAATATTCTTTTGTGTAGTCGCCTTATCTGTTGATTATGTTTTTCAGTTTGTTGATTATCAAGCTTCATTACAAGTTCTCACAAGAAATTAAAATTATGACTCATGATAAAAGTATAGCATCTGAAACTTTATTGTGGTAGTTAAGTCAAAAGTAGTTTAAAATCAATGCAGATGAACGGAAAGAAAATTAATTGTAATAAAAATCTAAATTAAAGTGCACCTAGTTTTTAAAGGAAAATATTAACTGTATGAATACAGTGTATTGTAGTTAATCGTTAATAGTTTACTGCACTCATTTACAAATCATCATTTATGTAGTTTTAAATATGATACATTTGAGTTTTGTACTAACATCTGACTTAATTACAAGTATAGTACATTTTCCTTCAACTTGATGTATTAATTGTGTACATATAACAACCACATAGTAGAAAAGACTGTTTTGTTAATACTGTCTTCATTTTTTTAAAAATCATTTTCATTCACCCAATTATGCTTTCCAGAAGCATAATTATGCGAATTAAAGAGTCCGAAATGTCACACTGGGGCAGCTGAAACAGCCTCAGAGGTGTTAAAAATCGTCTGACTCCAACTTTGCCTCATGTAGACACCAGAGCTCGGGCGCTGTGATTGGCCGGTGTGGGCAGCCCGAGGTGAGCTGGTGGGGTTGGCGTAACGCCGACGACGAGCACTTGGTACAGTCCATCGCTAAGGCTTGCACCATGGATGCCTCAGTCAGCAAATCACTAAGCAACGGATCCTGCGTCCAGCAGCACCTCAACGACTCACAGAACGGCTCGGGTCAGTACGGGAACGCCATCTTTTACCTCAAAATTATAGTTATAATAAGCTTATTACCAAGTAAACTGTTATGTAAAATGATATATAATGTATAAAATCTGCTTTGGTGGTTGGTGCTAAAACAGTAAAGATTCAACCTAAAATATGAACAGACTAATATAAATTGATGTTGGTGCCAAATGAATATTAATAGATATGATAAGAGAAATATAGATCTAACTGTGTACAAATTGAAAATGTATTCAAACCAAAATGCACAACATCTGATCAGTGTAATTTTGCCCATGACAATTATTTCAATTATCAAACCCAAGACAAAACAAGTTGTTCATTAATCATAATGGAGGATGTTCAGTTAATCGTAGGACCCTATGAAATCCATTTAGTTTTTTCATAAAGTCCGTTTTTTTTCCATTTTTATTCTTCTGAAATCTGTGTTTTTCATTATAATCATATTTATTCACCTAAAAAGTGTCTAATTATGGAGTGGATGGAAAAAAAGAACAATGCAATAGAAAAACAATTCACATTAAATGACTGTTATTCAACTTCAACAAAGTGCTGGGGTTCAGCAGAACATTCACCTGTAAACAACAAAAAACATTAATTTTTTTGGTGCAAAACCAAACGTTTCTGATGCGAGTTTTTGACTGTAAGTGGTCGTCACGTGTTCTTGCGGGTGCAGTCTATCGTGTGCTGGCAAAACTTACAAAAGAGTTGTTCTCTCGATTCATAAAAATCATTTAGATATTGTTCTGCTCTAAACTTAGCACTGACACTCGAATTCCGTCATTTTTTTGAGTTCTTGGGTGTTTCAGCCTCTTCTCCATAGCTGAGCGTTGACGTTTCCCCTCTGTGTCTGTGCGTTTGTGTGTGTGGAAAGCTGAGTCCCGCCTCAACAGGTAACACGTACAGGGGGCTGCAGTGGCCGGAACCATTGCTTTGCTTTGCCCACGCACCGATGTCAGCCAATTATACGACATTCCGCGTTTTACAACGGATTCCATTTGATTTGTTGAATTCCGTGATTCCGTCGGCGTTTTCTGCATTACAGGGCCCTATAATCATGATGTCCCAGGCCTGAGTAGGTGACAGAATGAGAATGTGGCAGAATTAGAGGACGTGTTCAAAGGCTCGAACAATTTAAATGAATAAAGATGAGGATTTTTGGCTGACGTTTTGCTTATGTTCCCATATAGATCCCGCCCTGTCCAATGGCAGTGAGGAGGCGGAGCCAACAGCCACGCCCCCTCAGAAACTCCTGATATTGGACGCCAGGTCGTACGCTGCTGCTGTGGCCAATCGCGCCAAAGGAGGAGGCTGTGAATGCCCGGGTAAACATAACCACCCAGATAAATGCCTAAACAAATGTGTTGTGAGTTGTTATATGTGTGTGAATTAATAATATTATTATTCTGAGTTTGCGAGCTGACGACACCCAGTCGCAATTCTTCTGGTTTTTGTGTAGAATATTACCCGAACTCTGAAGTGATGTTCATGGGCATGGCCAACATCCACTCCATCAGGAGGAGCTTCCAGTGCCTGCGCTCGCTCTGTGCACAAGTGCCTGACCCTGCCAAGTGAGTTCACCTTGAAGTCAAACACCACAAACCCAACACTTTCATATATAATGTGTGGATCTAGGGCTGTGCCATAAGACAAAACACGTCACCATATAGTACAGTCTAAAAAATGGAATAATGTAATATTAATATAAATATTAGAATATTTTAAATATCGAATATTTTACATTTATAGTTACATTACATAAGCATATTTAGCTTCATTCTCTCAAACTTCCAGTATGTTCCACAAAGAATACACACCGAAGGGTTGTGTGCGTTACTCTTCCAAAATGTCAGGTCCAAACAACTTATAAGGAATTAAAAACACAATAGGAAAAGTGTTTATTGAAGCATGCTGTTAATTACAGTGGCATGACTGTGCATGGGTGTCGCATGAATATGACCGTCAGGTTTTCTAGAAGCAGTTTGGAGAGTTCCAGCACACTTGATTATATATGTGTGTTCATGTATTGTCCCATTGAAAACATGTGCTCTTTCATTACGAAAATAACCCAAATTACATTCACATTTACAACATTTAGCAGACATTCTTATTCAGACTTGGGGTTAAGGGTCTTGCTCAAGATTCGAACCCACAACCTCCACAGTCTCCTATCTTAACCGTTAGACCACCACCACCCCCAAGATAAGAGCATACACTGTATACTCGAGGTGTGCAAAAAAAATCTTAATTGTGATTCTTTCTCTGTCGATTCAAAATCAATTCATGCATTCCAAAAAATAGATTCATATTTTTCAACTAACGTAATGGCACTAGTTTACTTTTCTCCCGACACCAGTTCAGCTCATCAGTCCTGTAGAAGGAGCAGTGTGTAAATCCGCCCTCATAGACCTCATTCACGTGAGCTCTAAGGAAGTGCAGTCAGTGTGTGTACATATGCATTACATTTAGTCAGGGGTGGAAGTAAGCAATTACAGATACTCACGTTACTGTAATTAAGTAGATTTTTTGGGTACTTGTACTTTTATGAGTAGTTTTTCAAGTGAGTAATTTTACTCGTACTTGAGTGCAATTTACACCATGTAATCTACTTCGCTACTTACAAAACCAAGTCGCTACTGAGTACAACCACAATTTGAATTAATATTCAAACCTTTCATCTGCATCTTTGCAGTCAATAAGGCTGTGCAATCGCGACCGCGCCAATGAATCTGTGACGTAAGCAAAGAATAAACTCCGCTGCAGCAGCAGGCACAGGTGTCTGGAGGAACTACACAGTGGAGTACAAACTCATTTATACACTGAAGATTTGGAGACACTGTCAACCGTGAAAATGATGGAGAAAAGACGGAGGACGAGTGCCCGCTGCCTGTTGTTTGCAGTGTATTGGGAAAAGTTTAAACTGTTCTATGCATGTTCAAAAACATTTTTGTCATTGTTTTAACAAACAAATTCCTGCTTTATATCTACATTTATTTACAAAACAATTTGCCTTTCTATACGTTGTTCATCTGAGAAATGTGCTTTGAACGTAGATATTTTCTACTGGTGAATCGAATCGAATGCCTGCTATTGACGACGCAATAAAACTGAATCGTGAGCCCAAGAATCAGAATCAGATCGAATTGTGCAGCCCTAATATATACAGTACAAATCTTGGCAGTGAACCATGAGGCCAAAAAAACAAACAAAAACATTATCCTGTAATCATAAGACAAAATGTTTAAATAATGGTGTTATTGATTTGAGGTTGTATCACCCAGCTTTACCCTGCTCTACACAGAAACCAGAGCAGCGCTCTGATTGTGTCCCCTGCTTTTCTTCCGCCCCATCACCAGCTGGCTGTCAGCTCTGGAGGGCACCAAGTGGCTGCAGCATCTGTCAGTGCTGCTGAAGGCCTCGCTGCTGGTGGTGAACGCCGTGGATCGGGACCGCAGGCCCGTCCTGGTGCACTGCTCCGACGGCTGGGACCGCACGCCTCAGATCGTAGCTCTGTCCAAAATCCTCCTGGACCCTTACTACAGGACCATGGAGGTGAGCGTGCCGAGAGACGCCAGAATGATGCTATGATGTAGAGTGAATAAGCGGCACTGTTTGTCCAGGAGCTTACCCAGGTTTCTGTACTGACCAGCCCTGTATCCATCCATTCAGCACTGCTTCTATATAGTTTTTACATTTTTGCTCGAGCCGTTAAAATTGGAAAGCATGTTTGACTCCTCTGGAAACGGGCACTCCTAGCAAAACGGTACGTGCCGTCTGTACGCAAATAGAGTTTCTGGGTGGAGCGGCCTTTTAACTACTGGAAGGAAACCCTTTCAAGCACTTTTTATATTCTGAAACTGGATTTTCCACCTCTGGGAGCTTGTAAACTAATGGAGCTAATCCTTTACAACAAAAGGCCCTGTGTAGGAGAAAAAATGTTCAGCATGTGTTTGTTTGTGTGCTCGTGGTGAAACTGGTGGAGATTTGTTACGTGGTTACGACTTCATTAAGAGGGTCAAAGGTGTAGCAAGTGAAACGACGTTCTTTCTGGTGGACGTTCGCAGGGTTTCCAGGTGCTGGTGGAGACGGAGTGGCTGGACTTTGGGCACAAGTTTGCGGAGCGCTGCGGTCACGGTGAGAACGTGGAGGACGTGAACGAGCGCTGCCCCGTCTTCCTGCAGTGGCTGGACTGTGTGCACCAGCTCCAGAGGCAGTTTCCCTGCTCCTTCCAGTTCAACGAGGCCTTTCTGGTAAAGCACGCGCCCCCTGCTGGTGCTGCACTAAACTAGCCGTCCTCAACACATTTCTTTGCATCTACAACCAAGTACACAGAGAGATTCCAGAGTACAAAGAACAAATAAAACGCATGAGATAAGCATATATAAATACACGATAAAATATAAACTCTAGAGCTAGATAAAGAGACTGTGCTATTTAGTTACGTACAGCATTCAAACTACAATGCACCGTGGACCGGGTTCATGCTAGGCAAGCGCATAATAAAACACACTAAAGTCTATGATATATAATTTAATTTTTGTAATTATTCCGTTTTATATTGGGCTTCGTTTTCATGTGGCGAAGCAGTTTGAATGAGAGATTTCAGTTCCGATATCGATCCCGATCCCGATACCTGTGCTGTGTGTGTGGGCCGATCCCGAGTATCGATGAAATGAGTGTTTAATTAATAATCTGGATATTTCTGTTAGAAGGGGACAGATTTGTTTAAACACAGTTGTGTCATTTTGTGACGCTCTCTAACACTGTGACCACCTTATTGTGCAGGAAATCAGTCATTTTGGGAAAGAGGATGGCAGCTTTGCTGTGCCTTTTAGACATTTAAACACCTAAGATATTTACTGATTTCCTGATTGTTTAAACCTAATAATCACATTGTTGCTAATTGAATTCTAAATGCCGCAGTGTAAGAACTTTGATGCCAAAAATTCAGTTCCGATTTGAACTCGCAGTGCATAACTCTATATGTGACCCTCCACGGCAAAACCAGTGGCTTGTTGCAACGGAGGTTTGCGAGAAAAACGAGCGTTTATGTTGCGTGGGGTAAAATTTTGGATTTTTAGTTTTTAGTGTTTTGAAACAGTGGAAGGTCTATACTGTACTGTTGTGAATAAATTTGGCTGAAAAACTTCCCCTTTCCATCCTAAAAACGTGACTTTGTTGAGGTGAGGAATTCAATTCCAGCAGAATGTTAAAAGTTTGTGTTTTGACCGCTCTACTTCAATATTTACGGTAAATCCACTGGTTGACTAGCGTGAAGATATTTCTCCGGAATCCATCTCCGTCTCCCGAGTTCAGTTAACCTAACGCAGGTAGGCTATCCGTGTGGCTGTGAATGCAGCGTAGGCTACCGTACATGCAAACGTAGCCGCGACCGCACCAAGCGTCTGTGAGTGCTACGGCGATAGTCAACTTCGACGGCAGATTTCTCCGTTTCTCACTTGGCGTGACAGGAGAAACCCGACTCCTTTGAATGTTGATATCTCAGTCATATGTCGTCCCATTCATTCCATATAGGTATCGTTTTGAAGCTTGATTTATGCCCTTTCATCAAAACTATTTTGAAAATTTGAGAGAAGCGACTGGTTTTGCCGTGGAGGGTCACATTTGTGCTCTTACAATTGAGTGTGGCTCTTACAATTGAGTCTCGTGGTCAGGATGCTGGCCTCTGGAAGGTTGTGGGTTCAAATCCTACCTCCATCATTGGGTCCCGGAGCCAAACCCTTAACAGCAAGTTGCTGCTGGGTGACCATCCATGAAATTATTGCCAAGAACAAGGTCACAATACAAGGAATTTGCTTTAGTGGTTGGTGCTTAGACATTAAGAAACAGTTTCCCAGTTGAGGATTAAGCCTAGTGCTAGACTAGCTTTGAGTTTGAAAGGTAAATCTCCATTGGTACTGCAGTTTAGTCCAAGACTAGGCTTAATCCATTAGCGAGAAACCAGCCCTAAGAGTGAAAAGATTATATGTGTGTGTGTGTGTGTGTATATATATATATATATATATATATATATATATATGTATGTGCGTGTGTGTGTGTGTGTGTGAGAGAGAGAGGGAGAGAGAGAGATAAAAACAGAGAGGGTGTGTAAGGTGTCTGTGTATGTTTATTTGTCTTTGTGTGTTTGTGTCTGTGTGTTTGTGTGTGTGAGAGAGAGAGAGAGAACCCACAGGGCATCTTCTAAAGAATGTGTGTTTGTGTGTGTGTGTGTGTGTGTGTGTGTGTGTGTGTGTGTGTGTGTGTGTGTGTG
>JAVGVS010000094.1:153650-248133 GCA_032718565.1 Distichodus sexfasciatus
TATATATATATATATACATACATAATAGAGTGCAAGTACTGTAGTTATTTACAAGGGTGTGCAATGTTTACAGTATGAGAACCCTGCTATGACTGTATATTAAGGGTTGGTCGATTATCGGGGCTGATATTAGTCATTTTGTTGATCATCAGTATCAGTGTTTAATTTTGACCATCACTGTGGTGCTGCTGTGGCTCCACTGCCGTCTCTTCTCCACTCGCTGCTTCATCTAATGTCCCGCCCACAACACTCTCTGATTGGCTACATGTCACACCAGTAGTAGCCAATCAACACTGAAGCCTTGTTGTCGCTCACACCACACTCACACACGAGCGCAGCGTGAAGCTCTGAGAAGGAGATGAGGAGAGAGGAGAGTTCCAGCTGAGACTGGGGTTTTTAATATTCAAAATGTTGACAGATTCTCTTGTTTTGTGGCATATCGGTTATGGGTCCCGTTAACTAGCAGTAATCAGTATCAATATCAGCACTGAAAAATATCGGGGTGTGTGTGTGTGTTGCAGGTGAAGCTGGTGCAGCACACCTACTCGTGTCTGTTTGGGACGTTCCTGTGTAACAGCAGGAAGGAGCGAGTGGAGCGCTCAGTGCTGGACAACACCTGCTCCGTCTGGACTCTACTGCAGCCGGCCAACCGGGCCTTCCACAACATCCTCTACTCACCTCACTCCGACACGGTACACCACACGCTGCCTCTCCTCACGACACACACACGCACACACTTAAAATACACTGAACAGCGCTTAAGAGGAAATGTGTTCCTAAAACCCACTTACGCTGTTTTCCCCAAGATTCTGACATTCACCAGTGTTTTATGGTTTGAGATTTGTTCCAGTGTAAGAACAGCATCTACAGCTGCTGAAGAGATTTCACTTTGTGTTTGGTGTGTGATGGTCAGGTTCTGCACCCGGTGTGCCACGTGCGGAACCTGCTGCTGTGGAGTGCCGTCTACCTGCCCAACTCCGCCCCCTCCATGCCCTGTGAGGAGTCATGTGCCTCTTACCCCTCCCCCTTCACCTCACCTGAGGACACGCCCCCGGCCAGGTGGGTACCTGCGCTCCGTCTGTTCTGCCTCTACATTCCGGGTTTTTCTCGTCTTCCCGTCATGTGTGTTATGCACCGAATAAAACGACGGACAGCATTGTTACGTTCGGCAGTAATGAGGTGCAGCTACCCAGAATGCCGTGAGACTGCAGCGCTTGGGGACGGGACCTTGGTCATGAGTACCTCAACGGTACCATTACCGGTCTGAGATTTGAACCGACTCCCTAACTGTGATTGAAAGGTCGCTGTTTCAAGTCCCGCCCAGAACGGTCTGCTAAATGCTGTAAATCACTGGTAATCTGGCGTAGCGGGCAGTGCCCAGTGGGCCGTTGCAAATTTTGATTAATTTGTTTCATTCATTTTCTGAGCCGCTTAACCCCAACCGGAGCCTATCCCGAGAGCTTACGGGCGCAAGGTGGGGACCAACCCTGAGCAGACACCAACACACCGCAGGGCACACACACAAACACTCCACGGGCCAATTTAGAGTTGTCAGTTAACCTATAGTGCATGCTTTTGGACTGTGGGAGAAAACCCACGCGAACGCGGGGGATTGAGCCCAAGACCTTTGCGCTAACCACTGTGCCACTGTGTCGCCCGAGAACGTTTCATAATGTTCATAATTTCTCTTTACAGGCTGGCCAAGACTCGCTCCTACGACAATCTCTCCACAGTAGAGGAACCAAATTCCATCACTTCAAACCGGCGCTGCAGTGACCCCAACCTCAAGGACAAGTGGCAGGAGCACCTGCGATCGGTGGACATCACGCTGGCACCAGAAGTGGGCGGAGACCTTCAACCGCCCGACACGACGGCCAATCACCAGCCAGATCGTTCTCAGAGTGTGACGGGATTGAACGAGGGTCTGCAGCAGGAGGGATCACTCAACGAATCTGAGCCTATGGACTCTAGAGTAGCCAACGGTGATGTTTTAGAGAACGAAGAGGAGGAAGAGGAGGAGGAGGGGGTGGAGCCTCCCTGTTTTGCCCCCGACTCACCCTCACATCCCGGCCAGTCGCTCGCTGAGAATGCAAATGAGCTGGCGAACGAAGAGCAAATAGAAGAAGCGCTGGAGCTTTCTGCTGAGGAATCGTTCACCTCGCTTGTGGCCCCGCCCCCTCAGAGCGGCCTGACCAATGGGCACAAAGTCGAGAGACAGGAAGAGGAATTTCCTCCTCCTCCTACAGAGACTCTCTCTCCGCCCAACAAGCCCCGCCCTCTTCCTCTCGCTCCTTCAGACAGCTTTTCCGAGACCGAGTGCCTGAGCCACGCCCGTGTCCCGTCCCCGCTCCGTCAGCCCCGCCTCCGCTCGCCTTCCCAGTGTGCCTTGCAGCCCTTATCCGCCCCCTCCACCCCTCAGGAAGGCCCCGGGGGTAACTCGGACGCGGCTCGCGGCCCTCGTCGGTCCTCGCGGGCGCAGCTGAGTCGCCAGACGTCGGCGGCTAGCTGCGGGTCTCTGGCCACGCCCCTGCGAGGACCGGCGACTCACCTGGATGAGGACGGCCTGAGCGTGCACAGCGACGCGGTGCAGGTGAGGCTGCGGCAGATGGAGGCGGGGCATCAGCTGCAGGTGGAGACGCTGAAGAGGCAGGTGCAGGCGCTGTGGAGCCGACTGCGCATCAGCGGAGAGCTGGTGAGAACACCATGAGCACACACGCTCGGGTTTCTGGGTTTAAAGGGATAGTTCACCTAGCAACGTGTTTAATTGAAGACAGGGACGTGCTTGATGAGGACACTAAGGGGCGACTGATTATTGGACACTGATATTGGGCATTTTGCCGTTTATCGCTATCGGTGTTTAATTTTGACCATCACCGATATTAAGTAATTACAAGGGGCGAAACTGTGGCTCCACTGCAACGTGAAGCTCTGAAAAGAGGAGAGTTTCAGCTGAGCTTGGTGTTTGTAAAACTCAAAATTTTGACAGATCTTTAAAAATATGGCATATCGGTTTTTGGTGCCGTTAACTAGCAATAATCGGTATCGACACGTTTAAAATGCTGACAATCAATAGCAATGGAGTAGACTATAGTACACACTAGGTCTTGATCGATTATTGGTTCTGTTGATTATTGGTATCAATCATTTTTAAAAAACAACAAATTCAAAAATGTGTTTACTATGGTTCTAATGCAGCCGTCTTTCACTTTCTGCACCACAACCTGCTGCTAACGCAGGATCATTATTTGACAGATTTTATTTAACTTGACGAGTTTTATTATTTTATAAAACTTCAGCAAGCTGTTTTATTGATTGATTGACTTTTTACACACACATTTGACTTTTACACACACACGCAGACACACCATTTATTTCCTTTTCTTTCTCTGTGTCGTTGCAGCCGACGTCTGTTCCAGACCGAGAGAACAACCTGGAGTCAGTGTGTCTGTCTCACTGCAGCACCGAGCTGTTCTCTGACGGCAGCTGGGAGCAGGAGGAGCAGCGAGACAAGCAGGTAGGGAGAGAACACGCTTATAACCGAGTTTCTCTGGCTCTCTTCACACCCCACGTCAGAGGGAATTCAGTTTATAGATAACAACCACAGAGGGAAAAGCTATTTCTTTTTCAGTGCAGCAGGAAAATAAGTCGTTTTTATTTTAAGTAATGAGGAGAAATTTTCAGTGTTTCACAGAACAGCGTTATCGAGATGTTGCAGTAGACAAAGTGGCAGGTCGAGCAGGTAGAGGGAGAGGACGAGGGTGTAACTGTATTTTTGGCTGGCTGGTGGGGGTGTTGAGATGTGCTGTGTGCAGCTAGGACGGGGCAAGTGCTCAAAACTGACAGTCAGAACCTCTGATCAACTTAATATTAAACATAGTGTAAAAGATTGTGTTAATTCTTTTAAAAAGAACAGAACCCTGTTGCCACTTTCTCCAGCACGTGTTGATGTAGTGTCCCCTTAAACACAGACCAGTGTGTTGTCACGTGACCCGTCCAGTCCGCCACTACATCTGTGTGTTCCCCTCAGTTACTTTAACATCACAAAGTTGTGTGCTCTTTAATAGTGGAGCATATTCACACTACAAACCTTGTCTGTGAACTGTGAGAGCAAAAAACCCCCCCAAAACAAAATGACTTCATTAATCATACTCGTGTTTAATTAATCGCGATACTGATTTAAGGTGGAATCGTCCAGTTCTGACGCTCAGCTTCTTCTCCTTCGTCTCTAGAGAACACACTGGTTCCCGGAGCGAGTTGCAAGTCGCTGTTATCGCTGCGAGAGCAAGTGCTGGCTAGCTGCGAGACAACACCACTGCAGGTGAATACACACACATACCCACAATCCACCTTTAATTCTGACCTCTTTGTTCCTGTCTGTTCCTTCTAAGCTGTTATTTTCAACTCATATCCTTATGAAGAGCCTCTATGACCCTGATCACACGCCGCCACATCAACACACGGTCCTGGACGCGTTTCCCAAAAGCAAAGTTGCTAACTACGCCAGCAACTAACAGTGTACATTAGCGACTAACACAGCGCACATTAGTCACTAACATAGTGCACATTAGCGACTAACACAGCGCACATTAGTGACTAACAGTGTACATTAGCGACTAACACAGCGCACATTAGTGACTAACAGTGCACATTAGCGACTAACACAGCGCACATTAGTGACTAACATAGTGCACATTAGCGACTAACACGGCGTACATTAGCAACTAACACAATGTACATTAGTGACTAACATGGCGCACATTAGCGACTAACACAGCGCACATTAGTGACTAACACGGCGTACATTAGTGACTAACAGAGCGCACATTAGCGACTAACAGTGTACATTAGTGACTAACACAGCGCACATTAGTGACTAACATAGTGCACTATAGCGACTAACACGGCGTACATTAGCAACTAACACAATGTACATTAGTGACTAACATGGCGTACATTAGCGACTAACACGGCGTACATTAGTGACTAACAGTGTACATTAGCAACTAACACAATGTACATTAGCGACTAACATAGCGCACATTAGCGACTAACAGTGTACATTAGTGACTAACATGGCGCACATTAGTGACTAACAGTGTACATTAGTGACTAACATGGCGCACATTAGTGACTAACATAGTGCACATTAGCGACTAACATAGCGCACATTAGCGACTAACACAGCGGAATTTAATCAGATTTTTATTTTGCACAAACACAACCTGTCAGGGGTTAGATTACGAGCACAGTTGGCGTGAACAGCATTGATTAAAGCTGGTTACCATGGCACCTGGTGGCACGTGAACATGTTGTCGGCGTTAATTCACGTGTATGGATTTGTGATTTCGGCACGATGACCGGGTCAGAGCGTCACTTGTGGGACGTTCTTGGGTCACGATGGTAGTGTGACGGTTAGGGAGTTCACCCCATGATCAGAAGCTCGCCGGTTCGAGGCCCCGACTGGTAAAGGTACCACTGAGGTACTCACGAGCAAAGTACCATTGGGGACGGTACCTTGCTCATGAGTACCTCAGTGGTACCTTTACCAGTCGGGGACTCGAACCGACAAGCTTCTTTTCATTACTCCCTAATCGTTGCAGGCCTATTTGTGTGTGTGTGTGTGTGTGTGTGTGTGTGTGTGTGATCGGATCCTCCGTCTCGCTCGTGACTTCACATCCTGTCGTCTGTCTCCTCCCTTTCTCCCTACAGCGCCAGAGAACCTGTTGAGGAAGCCTGGTGAGATTCCTCTTCCCCTGTTATTTCACTCTCCCGTCTGTCCGTCCGTCTGTCTGTGTCTCACCCCACGCTTCTGAACCATGTTGCAGCATTATTCACCGAGCGTGTTTATTGTTTTGCATCGTCACTCAGCAGCAAGTGCATTTCATACACAAGGGGACACAACGTGACCGAGCGACAACAATAATATGCAGATTTTAGCTTTTACTTACTGCCGTCAGTTCCGCGTATCAGTCGTTAACACAGAGACGGTCCCTGAGTTACGAAGGTTGGCATTTTTTCATCTTACGATGACGACAGCGATGTGACAAAATTGTGAAAATGTTTGCTTTTTGGCCCGGCTGGGAATCGTCGTGACGTATTTGGTTTGACGTATGCAGCTCTCTCCGGCGTTCCGTAGTCTCTGTGTTAGGGAGCTACTTGGGGTCGAGGGTTCTAGTGTTTAGAAAACTTGGCTCTGGCCCACCAGGTGGTGGGTTCAAATCCTGCCTCTAGCGCTACCACCACTGGGTCCCTGAGCAAGACCCTCAACCCCAAGCTGCTACAGGGAGACTGTCTGAAATTAGGAAAATGGAAGTTACTCTGAATAAGAGCGTCTGCTAAATGTCGTAAATGTAAGTAGCTTAAAAATGTCTGACCTCGTCCGAGTCTAACGGAGCAGCGTTACCAGCATGTTGTCATAGTCGAACCGGCCCGTAGGTGTCACCGTGGAGACGACTTTTGTACTGTTTCCAAACTGTCTGGGAAAACTCCAGCACGATTTGTGTTTCACAAAGCCTGGTTCTGCCCACTGCTGTGTTTCTGCATCCGTTCTTATCACTCGTCCTTTTTCCATCCGGGTCTGAATCTGAACGTAATGTGCAAATGTCGAGGATTAAGCCCAGTCCTAGACTAGCTCTGAGTTTGGAACTTAGTCCAAGACTAGGCTTAATCAATTAGCAAGAAACCAGTCCAAAGAATTCGACATGAGAAATATCACCTTAATCATCTCTGACCATACCTGCATAAAAACTCAGCTCATTTAACTATCGTTTAAGATAGATTACACTCGGTTGCTATGGAAACGTTAAAGCCCTGGTTTGAATATTTTAGTTTCCTTCACTACACTAACCCTCCGCTGCTCTCTCCTCCTCCTCCAGGAACTGTGGCAACGTTTTCTGCGCCAGCTGCTGTGACCAGAAGGTGGCGGTGTCTAACCAGCAGCTGTACGAGCCCAACCGCATGTGCCAGGCCTGCTACGGGCACCTGCGCCCCACCGCCGTGCCCGCTGCCGAGATAGAGCTGGAGAAACCCATCACCGCCAGCTCCAACTGAACCCGCCCCCTTAAAATAATCCTCAAACAGCCCTGAACACGCTGACGCAGGACCACCTGGCCACCCCAGACCACAACCGGAACCGGAAAAATATTAGGACAGCAGACTGGAAACCGTCTCTTTTCTACGACTCCGAGCTCACATTCCGCCGACTGGAACTCTGGTGGTGGGACGGATGAAGGAGTCGGGTATAAACTGAGCTATAAATTGTTTATCTCCCCAACAAAGAATCATATTCTAAACCTAATTTATTAGTGATAATTAGCTGGAAAACGTCTGGTAAGACGATGCTGGATTCAAAGCTTGTGCTCACGTGAATATGAATTTTTTTGTGTGTATATAAGGCCATGTGTACAGAGAATCGGAGAGCACAGTTTATCCTGATGTTAAAATTTGGAATCTGAGTAAAGACGAAGCTGGATTTTGATTTGACACTGATCAGCCATAACATTATAACTCCAAATGTGCGTGGACTTAGACACAGTAGAAGAAGCTGCTGAAACTGTTAGTCACCCAAAAGATGCTTAACATTTTCAGCAGCTTCTCCCGTTGGTGCGGTCCCTCGCCAGCGTGCATCACGACTCCACTGCCACTTCTCTGTCTTTCATGCTTCCCTCTAGGGCTGCACGATGTAGCGTCTGTTGAGCATCATCACAATATGTACCTCTGTAATAATGACACTGCAGAGGTATAATCCATGTGACCAGAAACAGAATAAGAGTTTTCCATTTTTTTCCTGTTTTCATTAGAGTGTAAAATGGAAAATATTAGGGATGTACGATATGGGAGTTATCAGCTGATGCCGATATATCAAGTCAAGCGAGCGTGAGAGCAGAGTGGAGCGAGGGCGGAGCGTTTCCAGCGTGGTGCACATTGGAAGAAAGTTAAAAAAGTTCCTCCCCTATGTAGTGAACCAAGTCAAATAGGCTGCGTGTGACACTCCATGTGCACTACCTAGTGTGTAGAGAGCCGTTACGCTACAACGCTGGCTAGTTCCTGAGACGCATACTACCGCTTAGAAGAGTATGATAAGAGCACCTTACCTACCATACTATTAAGTGCAGTAGTACGTGCAGCCTGTGCACATTCGCTAAGTGAAGCAAACACACAATTTATTAAAAAAAAAAAAAAAGGTTGAGCGTAAAGACCAGATTTTGCTGGTGAACGTTCCACTGCGTGATCAGAATTTTGCCACCTAACAAGACCAAACATTCTAAGACAAGGTGCGGGCCGTATAAAATCCCACCTCGGACTTTGGACACGTCTTACAGAGTGCTGCCTTTCCCACGTACAATAAATACGTCATCAAAAAGCAATGCTCGGTTGATTCTGATCCGATTCCAATACTATCGTGCATCCCTAGAAAACAACACTGCTTTTTTCATTCTGGCGTTGGAAACAAATATTATAAAAATAACACACTCTTTAAGACCCTGATGTTTTAAAGGGCTCATATTTCCACTTGAATTTTGTTGTTTCATGACTGATTCACCAAAGAACTAACTAATCAGTCACATCACAGTCACAAAGTAACGAAATATGATCACAATTCCAGAATTTCACCCGTATTGTGCAGAATGTTCACTATAACCCACCCACTGCCAGGTGCCATGGTAACCAGGTAATCAGCGTTGCTCCGCTCACCTGTGGCTGGTCGTGGTGTCGTGGCTGATCTGTGTATTTTTGGGCCTCGGTGAGCGTCTGGCCGTTCTGCGATGAACAGGACGCAACTTTGTGGGACGACGTTGAGCAGATCGCGCCTCGTTTGGCGTCGCTCAGCAAGACGTGTGTGTGTGTGTGTGTGTGAGAAAGTTGATCACACTCCTCCTCTCCTTTATTCTGCTGCTGCTGCTTGTGGACAGATTTGAATGAATGAACGAAATAAAAGCACAACACACTGCCAAACCTAAAGCTCCTCGTCTCAGAGTGTGACTGATGCGAGAACGCTGGGGAAGCTCTGAAGCCACGTCTCGCGCCCCCTCTCTCACAACTCGCACGCCGTTTCAGCAGGTGTGTAATTTGGGTCACGTGCGCCGCTGTTTGGTTAGCTGGGACTCTCCTTCACATCACATCAAAGCAGACAAGACAAAAACACCACAAACTGCAAAGAAAGATAGATCTTCTGTTTAATAGTATTTATAGTTAAATGCGCTTCAACATTTAAAAAAACGGACAAAGTGAACTACGAGTTAAGCTACTGTACGTCTGGTCAGCAGTTGTAGAACATCAGCGTTTTTCAGAGCACGAAATGAAAGCGATGAGTCGCTCCTCACGTGGTTTACATGCTACAGGTTTGAGATCGCACGGCACAAATGGAGTCGGCATCCGACCCGGCGGCGTTTAAGTTACTGTGGACGTCTGACCTTAAAGCAGGGCGAGCGTTGGTTTGGTTCTTCTGTTCGATCGTGAGCGGAGAGGGAAAACAAATCTGTCCCGGTTCAGTTTCTGCTTCGTTTGTTCAGGCTCCTGACCATCAACCCGACTCTAATATAGTAAAGTCGTGACTAGGGCTGGGAGCGATATGGCCTAAAAATAATACTGCAGTATTTTTAAGCTATATCACAATACACAATATATATCTCAATATATTCTCTTTCTGGGAGAGAACTACATTTCCCACAGTCCCCTGCGCATGACTCAGAGCCACGTCACAATAATGCGATGGACGTGCATACGGAATATACACTGAAAATATCAAGCAAATATCTGTACTGTGAGTAGAACACTGGTTATTATTTATCAGCTAAAATATAAGTTTTGTCTGTAATAAAGGGGAAGATTTGACTGAACTGGAGCGTTTTTGTGAGGGATGGTGTTCCACATGAGAGTCGCGAGCGCTGACACACCTGTGATTGTGAAGAATTAATGTGCGTTCACACATTTACTTCTGTTTTTGTGTTTTAGAGATATATCGTGTACATTTCATATATCACCCACCCCTAGTCGTGACCTTCCACATCACGGCTCATGCACTGCTCCTCTCTTTTGGAGTTTCGAAGGGAACGTTCCCTTGTGGTGACTCTCGATGGGAACTCCGGAAAAACGACGGCTAAACACTTGATAGATAAGACGGCGCGTGCGGCTGGGGATGGCGCTTGTGCGTTAGCGAAGCGTGATTAAAAACGGCGCACGGAACTGTAGGCGTTTTTACGTGAACCTGCTTCGACGAGCCGGGAACTAAAAGAGCAAACCAAACCGCTCCGGGGCCAATGCAGCACGCCGGCCCGCTTCAGACATTCAGGAGGGTGTTTTTAAATCATTATTTTGTACAAACGAGCGTCGACTTTTTCTGTTAACAAAAATAGACGTGGCTTAACCAGCTTTAGTATTCCCTTTGATAGTGTTTAAAAAAGGAGAGAGACATCGGCTTAAATATATACACACGTGTCAAATGACATCCTGAAGTTTTACAAAGTTGCCGCTCTCCAGCAGGCCGTCTGAGGGGCGTTGTGGGGAGGGGAGAGCGTGAGAAAGAGGTGGTGACCTTGTTTCTGGAAAGCACAGCGAGGTTTTTACGTTTGACAGACGAGAGACGGCGCCAAGACCCCGAAGTGCGTTGGAGAAATCTGGCCGAGAAGAGGGAGGGAGAGGAAAAGCAGGTAAAAGAGGAGTGTACGGGACGCTGTTCCTCCACACGAGACACTCGTAACATACTGGACGTTGTGTTTGCTGACCGCTAGGGGTTGGGTGTGTTAGTTGGTGGCGGTGTAATTTCTGGTTAAGGCGCTCTACAGTGAGATTGTGCTGTTAGATTACTGCTGCTTTCGGGTGGGGGAGGCGTTTATTGTGTGGTTTAGGGGGCGGAGTTGAGCAGGTCACATGACTCATGGCAGCCTTTAGGGGGCGACAAACTTAAAAAATGTCCGGGGGGGGGTTTCAGGGGACGCTTCGGAGTGGACGTCGGCGCTCACACTGATGACTGATCCCAAACCTGTGGACAGAAACACACACAGATCAGTGGTCAGGTCAGACTGGAGACCTCTTCTAGAAGTTATTTTAAAGGACATTAAACATGGGGATCTTACTAGTTATTAGTTCCTTACTGCTTGTTAACTTTAACTAACTAGTGAAAAGAAGCATTAACTGGTGTGATTGCTGTGTGTTGAAAAACAGTGGAAAAAGACAATGTAGTTAAAATGATAAAACTGGAGAATTAAAGTGAAAAAAGGTTAAAAAAAGAAAAGAAAAGCAAAAGTAAAACAATAAAAAGCGGAAAATAATGTTAAAAAGAGGAGAAAAAAGTTTTTTTTAAAAAAGGCTAAAAACACTAAAAAAGGGAGAATTAAAGTGGAAAAGGTTAAAAGGATAATTAAAGTAAAAAATGTTTTTAAAAAGTAAAAGAGTTTAAAATGTAAGAAGGAAAAACATTTTTAAAAGGAATTAAAAGTAAAAATAACAAAAGGGGAAAAGCTTTTAAAAAGGAGAAATGAAGTTAAAAAATTAAAAAGAGAAGAAAATATAAAAAAGAAAAGGTAAAGAGGTACAAGTGAGAAACAAAAACAGCTAAAAAGAGAAAGAAAGCAAAAAAAAAAAAAGTAAAAAGGTGAAATTTAGAAAAAAAAAGGTGTAAAAACGAGTAAAAGGGTAAAGAGGAGGAATAAAGTCAGCAGTTTGAAACGCGTCCTAAAAATGATTGAATGTTACGACGTGAGATTTGCACAATAACACATGGAAATGTAGCATCGTGTAGTAACTAGTCCTGACACGTTTCACCTCATTACTGCACGTGATAGTTTAAGATCTAACTTGAGGTGTTAAAATGAATCATAATCTATGCATCACGATCCTGATGTGGATGATCCTGATGCAGTGGCAACACCAGAATCCGTCACATGATGATGGAGATCTCAGTGAGAGCGTTCACGGCTCTGGTTCTAACGTGAGAGGGTCATTCTGACGGCGGCGTGGCAGCGTGACGTCTGCTGCGCTGCTGTGTGTTGTACCTTGTTGAGGCCGTTGATGGGCGTGCGGGCCGAGCCGGTGTGCAGTCTGGGTCGCGGCTCGTCGTAGGGCCGCGCGGGCGAGCGTTCCCGCCGCAGCTCCACCAGGCGTCCGGGTGAGCGGTCGAGGCGGGGGTCCGCTCCGCGTCCGGGGGAGCGCTCCAGGCGCTGCTGCTCGGCCCCCAGACGCCCCGGAGACTTCTCGCGCTCCTGCGGCCGCGCGGGCGACTTGTCGCGGCGGAACTCGGTGCGCGCCTCGCGGTAGCGGTGCGGAGTGCCCGGGCCGGAGGCGGCGTGAGGAGGAGGGCTCTCGTGCACCAGCGGCCCCGACGCCAGCCGCTTGGAGATGTGCTCGTTGTACGAGGGGGGGCCGCGCTTGTTCGGGCTGCGGGGACGTATAAATAAATGATTCATGTTAATTAAAATCATAAATAACATACACAAGTATAAATAATGATCTATATTATTAATATGATTTTTATAATAACTACACAAAAATAATGTAGAATTTATGTATAATATTAATGACTAATGAATATGATGTAGATTAGTAAAATTCAAATTTATCATGTATATTATTAGTACCACCTTATATCATTGTAATATGCATGTAATTACTGTATATCTATAATAATTAATGATATACTTATTACATATAAATTGTAAATATTTTATAAAATATGGTATAACATTAATTATTAAAAATAAAATATATGATAATATGAGCATTTTAATATGATAATAATTGTAAAATATAAATAACTATTTAGCATATCATTTATATAATACATAATAATAAACACAGATAATAATATAATAATGACAATAATAATTATCATAATTAATTATATCCTATTATACGCCCCAATTTGACCCCAGCAGCAGCTGGACATGTTCGGAGGAAACATCACGTAAATTAAGACTCTCTATCAGATAAACAAATGTCCGGTTTCTCTGGACAGTTTGCTCCATAAATGTGTGTACACTATTAATATTATTACTATTCCTCTTTAAGGAGATTATGTGCAGATGAGTTCCGCTCCCTCAGTAGAAAACAAGTCATTCACGCTCGAGAAACGTCTCTGAAACGAAAGCAAACTAAACACGCGTCTCAAAAATCCCACATGGATGCGGCTCCACCACCCAGTGCACCGTCCCCACCTTCTCCTCCTCCGTGCAGCTACAGCAGTAAACTGTGTGGAAACATCTCCACTTACCCTCAACTACCAACATCACACACACCTGCTGCACTCACCGTGAGAGAGAGGTGTGAGTGAAACACTCCAGCAGCGGTGGGTCAGAGAGGAGAAGAGCAGGGCCAGCAGCAGGGGGCGGTATTCAAACACCATCAAAACACATTGATAATAATAACAAGAAGAAGAAGAAGAAGAAGAACGCTTCCCTTTATTAAACACACTTCAGCAATAAAACTCCACTAAACTCCTGCTCACACCTTGGCACAAATGAAGAAGGCGCTTCTCCTCCTGCAAAGAACATGCTGTCATGAGAAGCTCAATCCCCAAAACCGCTGCAGCACAAACCATTCCTACAACATCCACTCCTCTAGTTCACTGCCACACTTTTATCTGTCCAGGTTGTTTCTGAAAATGTGATTAAATGCAATAAACTTATGAAACTTAATGAATTAATCGCAAGCTTCAAATAGTTAACTGCAATTAATCACAAGTTTTGGAGTGCTAGAAATCAATACTGTATTGCCTTAATTGCATTCATTTATCAAAGTTAAAAACATTGTGATTAATTATTTTAAACTTTGAATGTGAATTGCAATGAACTGTTGTGAACTTCGTCGCTGCAATTCATCGCAAGATTAAAATAGTTAATCACAATATATCACAACATAGATACATAACAACCAGGACTCTAAGAGCAACATCACAGTGCAGCCACATCACATGATCCCTAATCACCATCATCACCCTCACACACACACACACACACACACACACACACACACCTGCGTCAACACAACCAGCAGCACAGGGTGCCACAACACCGCCGTGCCAAACCTGTGAGGACATCATTACAGTCACATGAGTTACTTCCACTCCTGACCAGCACACGTGTGCCACCTTCACCACCAACAAACACAGCACACACCCGCCACCGCGGACCTCGTAACAACACCTGCTCGTGCGTGTTGTGTAACTGACCTGCGCGTGGAGCCGTTCCTGTGCTGCTCGGCGGCGCCCCCCTCCTGCACCAGGTTGCCCTTGCAGCAGATCACCCTCAGCTTGTTCTGGTAGGAGGAGGCCAAGTAGATGGCGCCAGACGAGATGGCAGGACCCAGGTAGCGCGGGTTGGGGATGTCCAGGTGGGCGTAGGCGTGAGGACTGATCACAGAGAGAGGGTTCTTAAATCATCAAACACACTGAAGCATACACGAGGATTAAACAGCAGTGCGTGTCTCAGGCGTACCCGAGCGCAGAGTGGCTCTGAACCTCAATCACGTCCAGAGAGTTGAAGTAAGTGACAAACAGGTAGGGCTCCCTGTAGGCTGTGGCAGGAAAATGGGTTTAAAACAAGCAACACAACACCACATCATTTACATTCACGGCATTTAACCCTGACGCTCTTATCAGGAGCTACTTCCATGTCCCTCGTTTCAGGGACAGTCTCTCTGGAGCAGCTTGGGGTTAAAGGCCTTGCTCAGGGACCCAGTGGTAGGAGTCGAACCCACAACCTTGTGGTCCAGAGGCAAGTAACCCACCACCAGCTCACACATCACACAGCCCAAAACTGATGCAGCATGAACGATACTTTAGGTGCAGTGCAAGGCAAAGCAACACCACAAGGGGGCAGTGAATCACACTGTAGCTGACGACCTGAAATATTTTAGTGTTCTACTGTTATAAAGTCAGCAGGTAGTTCATCTATAGTGTGTGTGTGTGTGTGCCTGTGTGTGTTTACCAAAAGACAGAGGCAGTCTGCTCCATTTGATGTCATCGCTCCGACTCCTGCGGCCATATGCGTCCACAAACACTCCAAACTCTGACAAAACCACAGGAGTGTTACTTACATGCATTCACAACACACACATACTCACACACACACACACACACACAGAGGTTTACCATGGAAACACAGCAGGTACTCATCGTTCTGCGGGGCGCAGGACACCTGGATGATGGAGATGGGAAAGCTGTGTGACGAAGCAGCGAACACGGCCGAGGCCAACGTCACATCGTTCTTGTCCAGGAACTCTGCACGCACACACACACACACACATTGATGAGTGCAGTCTGCATTGCACACGGAGCAGACAGCAGCGTTCAGGCTCGTCTTACCCTCCAGCACGTACTGCTTCATCTCAATCTCGTAGAACTTGTTGGTGCCGATGATGATGCTGTAACCCGTGAAGTGAATACAGCTGCACGGCTCAGACGTCTCTATCTCCTAAAAGAGGGAGGAGGAGGAGGAGGAGGAGGAGAAAGAGAAGGAGAAAGGGGAAAAAGAGAGATGAAGAGGAGGACAGAGAGGTGGTGGAGAAGGAGGAGCAGGAGGAGGAGGTGAGACTACATGCTGAAGAGGTGAGTAGCAGGTGAATGTGATCTGACTACACTCTCACCTTCCTGATGCAGAACTTGCCCAGACTTTCATTGTAGCGCAGGATGGTGATCTTATTGGGCATCGCAGCACAGATGCACATCCCGTTATCAATCTACACACACACACATAAAAAGCTTGTCACGCATAAACGAGCAGCAGAGGCTTCCTGCAGAGCGGAGGAATGTGTGTGTGTGCGCACCTTGCCCGAGGCAAAGAGGTGGCAGCCCTTCACCGCCTCAAAGATGTAGGGACAGAGTTCAGGCTGAGCCGGGAGGTGAGACTGAGAGAGAGACTGCTTCACCCGCTTAATCTCCACCAGACACAGAGCACGCTCCTCTCCTGCAACACACACACACAGAGGGAGAACGCTTCTGAACAGTGTATGATGTAGTAAAACACACCCTGATCTGTGTGTGTGTGTGTGTTCTGACCTGTGATCATGAGCAGTTTGTCGAGCTCTTTGAGGATCTGGATCTGGAAGACGGACGTGAGGCCCGGGATGTGGGTCAGAGAGTTTTTAATCACGTTTAGAGCGTACAAACCCTCCTCCGAGCCGACCATTACGATCTGAAACACACACACACACACACACACAGAGTTAATTCACATCTTCACATCAACATGTCCAGCACATCAATATTAAAGAGTAAATGTGATACCTGGTCAGTCAGAGGTAAAGTACAGTTGATGTCCAGCCGGTCATCACCCTCCAATTTCAACAACGAGTTGCCCAATAACTTCTGTAGATGGGGAGAGTGAGAGAGAGAGAGAGAGAGAGAGGAGTTAAAGAGAGAGATATCACATGAAGAGATGATAAAGCAACATAACAGAGCTGTGTGTGTGTGTGTGTGTGTGTGTATGTGTTCAGCAGGAGTGTGGGCACAGCCAACACACACCAACACAACCAGCAGCAACACACACACACACACACACACACACCCCAACACACCTTCACAAGCTGTAAAGACATGAAAAGAGAACAGAGCGAGCAGAACAAACACACACACACACACTCACTCACGCAACAAAGAGCAAGGAACAAAACCTGCAAACATGCTGAACTTGTCCTAAGTGTAACATGTAACACGTAACATGCTCACAGGCCTGCGTGTGTGATGTGGTGTGTGTAATGCAGAGGGCAGGACGCGAGAAGCAGGCAGACTCATAAGCCCGAGGCCTGTAATGGGTTTACCTGCACCAGTGGAGAGAGATTCTTCTGGCGTTTAGCTACACCTGCCTACACCATCCAGTTAACAACACACACACACACACACAGGGGATTACAGATTAGGTTGGATTAGCCACACACACACACACAGTAAAGTTAGACAGGTTAGAAAGAGGCCTAAGACTATTAGAGGAAAAATTAAATTAGGGGAGAGTAGAGCAGGACGTACAGCTTTAGTGATGCCTTTTATTAAATCACAAGTAAATTAATTCATTATAGAAACAGAAGAGTTCAGCCACTAGGGGTGTAACGATACATCAGCTCCACGATCCCACAGCATCAATCCACAATGGCAACAATCAGACTTCATACATATTTTAGGTTCATTTTATAACGACTATCTTTATTAAGAGAGAAGATTGTCATTTCAATGTCGAAATAAACTCAGGAATAAAAATGTCAAATGATGCTTTAGTTGAATTTTGTGATTTGATGTGAATGGGAGGGTTGGTGTTACATCAGGATGTGGTCTCATATCGATCGCTCGAATCGAATTGTATCGTAGCAGACGCTGAATCATGGTCAGTTGAACTGATATATCATATTGTGATGAAACTTGTGATTATCTCCCACCACATAAAATAACTACACAAGACATTCACTCATTCATTTGTTCGCTCATTCGTTTGTTAATTCTTTCATTCATTCACTCACACATTGCTGTTGAAACTGTCCCTTTAAGAAAGGCTCTGGAACTTTCTGAACTCATGAGTGTTGACTGTTTCAAACTTGTGCTTTATGACTATTTTACACATGTAAATAAAGTACAGATGACGACTGTCCCACTTCCCCCACTGAGGAAAGAATTAATAATGAAGACACACCTTTTGACACATCTTTGGTTCACTGCAGAGCCTTAACACACAGACATACACACTCACCGCATCAGACTCGTTTTTGTCGCGGGAGCCCCTGCTGCCGGCCACCACGGACTCCAGCACAGCCACCCAGCGCTGCTTATCCGGGAAACTGGGAGCCATGAAGTAGAGAGACTGACCAGGCCAACAGGTGGTGTGGGGGTGAGACTCCAGCTTCAGCACGTACGGGATATCTACACACACACACAGTTAGCACAACGCTGGTATGAAGGATACTAAAATATTCCTACGTAAATGATGAGCATGTACAGAGAGACAACAGCAAATCATGAAGCCTCTCAATAAGTTTCAGAAGTAAGTAAACGGTCAGTGCAGTAGATCCGAAGCAGAACAGGTGGTTTGGGGCGCACTTTCACAGGGCAAGACCTTAAAAATTAACATGCTGCTTTACTGCGAGCTCAGAATTTTGGCACAAACTGTCACGGCTACAGCAAGTATAAAACGGAACGCTGATAATGAAGACCGCCGCTGTCAGGAGAGCTGGAAATTACAGTATTGTCTGTTACTGAATTATTTACTGAAGCAATATAATGTAAAAAACTACACTATATAATGTAGTAAAACAATATTATTTAATATAAGATGCATATAAATACAGTGTGCGCTAATTAAACGTATAGTTAATATAATATCCAGTCTTAATCTTCAAATCTTACGATTCGATTCAATTCCGATTCTTGAGCTCACAACTCAATTCAAAGTAGATTCACGATTCATAAACGATTCACAATTCAATATGTGTGAGACTGTTTTCAGATTGCTGTTTTGAGTTACTTTTCTCATTTGATCAACAAAAACAATGAATCAAATTTACTCAAATGAGCTGTTGATGTTAACTAGGGATACACCATATGGGGATTACTGTCCCATGCTGGTGTCCCATGTTCTTCATGCTTACATCTGCCGATGCTGATAAATGAAGAAGTACAGTGCACGTGCAGCCAGAGTTGAGTGAAAGACATTTTGCTGGTGAACGTTCCACTGCGTGCTCAGAATTTTGAATAACACCATACATTTTAAGACAGAAGGCGCGGGCCGTAATAAATCCGAGCTCTGACTTTGGACATGCCTGACACAAGCGCTACATTTACCACGTACAATAAATATTGTCTGAAAATATCGGGCAAATCTAAGCATCTTTTTAATGCCGATGACTACAAAAAAGAAAAAGCAAAGCAATTATCGACCGATTCCGATATGATTCTGTTCTGTTCCACAGTCAGCCGTATCAGAACGGTTTCCGACCAGCTGTACAGTGTGAATCATTACTTTTTATGCTATAGAAGATGCATAAAAATGCTTTCTCATGCGTTCAGCTTTAACACCTCGGCCTCTGCGCTGTTTAATTCTGACCTGACTTGGCAGTGTTGATGAGCTCTGAAGCTCCCACAGCACCGTGAACCGTCACCTCGCCGTCAGGCAAACACAGCTCGAACTCCTCCTGCGGCTTCACCGAGTCTGCACAACACACACACACACACCACACAGATGAGAAGAAGTGGATTCTGAAAGCTCCTTACCAAATTACTTCCCCATCCCAATTTTTTTAGAAAAGCTGCTGCAAAATCAGGTATTTTAGGTCGCAACAATCTCAAAAAGGCCCGTGAAATCCTGGAGGCACTGATAAACGATACAGTAGAATATGAAACGACAGACGCTTTCACTTCGTCATCTGATATATTTTGTCACACGTGTACCTTCTCTGGGCTCAGACTCGTAGATGGAGACTTTAGTTCCGTCCAGAACCACGTACTTGCTCTCCCAGCCCTGCTGACCGCGCTTGCCGTTCCTGCGTAATCCAAACACACACAAAAATGAAAGTATACAGTTGTAGCTCGGTACTTAAAATCTGTTCCAGAAGGAGGATGAAATAAAAAAACAACTGGAGTTCCAAGTGAATTGTCCCCATGAGAATCAAGAGGAAGAGTATGGTACCTGGGCTGCTTCATCCATCCCTCCAGCCGTACGTGTCCCGACGCCTCCTTCACCTGCAGCGCCGGAGAGTTGGCCTTGTCCCGGCACAGAGCGTCCGAAAAGTGGGCGGCGTACTCGGGGGGCAGACCGCAGGTGGCAGGCAAACAGGGAGAACACTTCGGGTGGCACAGAGTGTGGCACTCTAGAGACCAGGCAGAGAGAGAGAGAGAGAACAGGTGAATTAGTGATGTTATGGTCAGGGTTAGGGTTAGCTGGGCAATTTTCCCCCATCATGATTGTTATTCTGTTATTCAAAATTCTGTTAATATCCTTGAAAAGGAGTTCTGTTCATGCTTTCCCCAGTGCATGTTCAGGTACTGTCTCCTTAAAAACCTATTATATCGAGTGCTGTATAATACAGTTTAATACACACATGTAGGGTCAACCATGAGGGCAAAAAATACAAACTAAAAGCACAAACATAAAAGAATTGTCCGTTTATCTTTAATCGAGGTCAAAGTAATTGTGATTCTGGTTTAAAGTCATATCGTGTAGGGATGCACCGATCTGATTTGTGGATGGGATATCGGTCCGATGACGACTCAAACAGCCGGATCAGGTATCGGTGGCATTGGGCTGATCTATGGAGTCGATCTGTTCAATTAAAGTGCAGGTTTTTCTGTTTGTGTAATAGGTTCTACATGTGAAGTGTGACTGTGGTAAAGCTGGTTTATTGTTCAACATTCACACTACATATTGATATGACAATGAGCAGAACAAGCAGCACAACACACTACAAGCCCAAAAGCACATCACACCATTATACTGTTTCATTTCCTCAACAACACCAGCTCTCACTCACAGTCTCTGTGTTCCTGATGCTTTTAGCGCCGCAGGATTAGGGAGCGTCACTAAATGACACAACTGTGTTTAAAGGAGTCATGTTGGAGATGTTATTTTAATAATAAATCATTTAGCATATACATATGGGGGTGAAATTATTACATTGTTTTAGTAGGAAAACAGGATTTAAGTCGAGTATTTCCTTAAGCAGAACAGAATCATCTCAGTCTCCTCCTCACAGAGAAACGCACAACATATTCATTAAACACTGCTATCAGATCAGTACTCGGGATCAGAACTGACAATGTTGGATCGGTGCATTCCTAATATCACAGCCCTGGTCAGAGTTTAGAGGCTTATTTTTAGGCTTGTTAAGGTAGACTTAACATTATGTCTATAGTATGCTCCCACACAAATAGTGAAGTAAATGTGTGTGTGTGTGTGTGTGTGTGTACCGAGGCAGGTAGCAGCCTGTCGGCCGAAGTGCACCGTGTCGAGACAGACGGCACACTTGGCTGCTCTCATGTTGAGTCCGACGGTGAAGCGATGAGGAATGTTGTGGTGCATTCGCTCCTTCACACGACGACTGTATTCTACAGAGAGAGAAGAGAGAGAGAAATAAAAATGTGGTTATGGCCTGTTCTTATATAGTTTTATATTAATTATGTAAATTTGATAGGCAGATCACTATGCTTTTCATTAAATGCTAAGAAGCACACCATCCCTATTTACTGACCAAGTTTCAGCTTTGTGCAACTAGAGGTCAAAATGTGCTTTCCTTTGCTACAGCGCCAATTATAGGCTGATCGCTACGCTCCAACTGATGCAGCAAACATTCCATTTACGTTAATCTTTTGTGTCTGTACCTCTATAATAAAGTCTCAGAACCACACAGTGTCAGCTCTTCCTCTTATTCCCGCTGAATCACTGCTAATGCCTCCTCTACATCCTGCGCTGACAGCAGGCTTTATGTCCTAATCAGTCTAAATTAATCTGTTTAACCAGCTCTAAAGCAGATTATAGAGTATTGTGACCGATGATAATGTGAGTAGCACTGACGTAAAGCTGATCGGGACGCATTCCAACGATAATGTTTATATGCAAGGCGAAGATACAAGTTTGTGGGGGAAAATGTGGAGGTTAAAGCAAATTTTCATTACTGCAACGATTTTAGCAGAGGTTTGCCCGATTTAAGCACTATTTCAAATTAAGACATAACACCATTGGCAAGTTGAAGAGTTTTTAAAAATTTGATTCAGATATGCCATTGTCAAATTTTTGAATCCCAAATAAATCAGGTTATTACATTAATTTAAATCAATAATTTGATTTGACAATTTTTTAAACTTGAAAATGTCAATAGGTTGCGCAGTTTTGAGTTTTAATTAGTGATGCACTGATCCAACTTCTTCAGTTCAGATACCGATATTGATACTTGTGTTGTGGGTCTGGGCTGATCCCGAGTACTGATCTGATAGCAGTGTTTAATGAATACGTTGTGTGTTTCTCTGTGAGGAGGAGACTGAGATTATTCTGTTCTGCTTGAGGAAATACTTGACTTAAATCCTGTTTTCCTACTAAAACAATGTAGGCTAATAATTTCACCCCCATATGTATATGCTAAATGATTTACTATTAAAATAACATCTCAAACATGACTCCTTTAAATACAGTTGTGTCATTTAGTGACGCTCCCTAATCCTGCGGCGCTAAAAGCATCAGGAACACAGAGACTGTGAGTGAGAGCTGGTGTTGTTAAGGAAATTAAACAGTATAATGATGTGATGTGCTTTTGGGCTTGTAGTGTGTTGTGTTGCTTGTTCTGCTCATTGTCATATCAATATGTAGTGTGAATGTTGAACAATAAACCAGCTTTACCACAGTCACACTTCCCATGTAGAACTTATTACACAAACACAGAAAAACCTACACTGTAATTGAACAGATCCACCGAACAGATGCCACCGATACCCGATCCAGCGATTTGAGTCGTTATCAGACCAATATCACATCCACGTATCAGATCGGTGCATCCCTTTAAATCACTATTTATTAAATGAAAAACACTGACCAACTTCTCTGTACTTGTATCACCACTAGTTCCAAAAAATTAATAATTTCCAATTCAAAAGAGTTTTATGGAAGTGGGCGAAAATAAAGGATTTGTTACAAAACAAGTGAACGGTTTGCTCCTGTGCCTTTATGAAGGGCTCTGCATAAAATAAGAGGTGTTAAATCTCCGCTGGTGAACATCCGGCTTCTGGCATGCAGGAATATAATCCAGTGTGTACGTGTGAGAATTTATTCTTTTTGCAGATGCCATTCACATGCAGGGCTCCAAGCAGCGCAGCAGTTCACAGAAAGAAGACAGAGTGATAAAGTGAGAGAAGTATTTTTGATGTATAAGCCAGAGGCAGGACGGAGCATGCATCAGGAGAAGGACGAGGAGTCATGACCCAGACTCGATTACTGAATTTAAGAAAGAATCAAACCTTTGAAATGGAATGAAAATGAAAGAGAAATAGAGGGGGGGAGAGAGAGAGAGAGAGAGAGAGAGAGAGAGGGAGTAGTATTTGTGTTGGATGCCAGCCTTGATTGGCAGACCGGATGGATGGATGCCAGCGTGCTACAGAGGAGTGAGAGAGGCTTACTCCGCTATGCGCACACACACACACACACACACACACACACACACACTCTATCCTGCACGTGTCTGCCCTCGTCACCCTATCACTGCCACTCTTCCTAAAAAGACAAAGCTATGACCATACACATTACAGCCGGCCTGGTCTGGTTTGTAAATACATCAAATTTCCAGTTTTCAAACTTTTCTCAAAGGAAACACTGCTGCCAAAAATACTACAAAATCCAACTCCAGTATTCTCACGTCTGACTGATATATGTGCATGATAGAGCTGTGCTATAGGACGAAATATATTGATGAGAAAATTAAAACGTCTATTGTTTCATATTCTACTCGTTTATTTGGTGGCATCACAAAATACACAACAAAATGCAATATTTGTTGATGGTTGGATGAAGGTTTCCCGTAGTCACCACGTAGATGTAGGCACGTGGAATTTTGAGAACGCAGTGGAACTTTCATATGCAAAATCTGGTGTCTGTGTGTGTTCAACTGTGCCTACATGGGCACTCCAAACACACTGCGACCTCACGCTCAGATCTATGGAACGCCAGAGGTGCCACATTTCACCTTAAAGACATCTGACTAGAGCGCCGTAAAAAGGGTTGCCTTTTACAGACATTTTGCGGCATAAAAGAAGCATTTGACCGCAAGTCACAAGAACCGTGCGTTTCACTGTCAGTTGTGTAAAAATATAAGCGAATTGTGGCACCTTTGGCGTTCCATATGAGCACATGCCGAGTGTTTTGGGAGCACGTGTAGGCAGAGCTGAGCACTCACAAACATGAGATTTTACTTGCATAAGCGCCACTGAATTTACAGTAGATGTGCTACACTGTGATACACATCTTTATCGGGATATGAAACGACATATCAGGATATGAGATTCTGGTCATATTGCACAGCCCTAGAGCATGTCAACATTTTCAGACAAAATGATCCAAATTACTATCTACGTATATAATGCCAGATTATTGAAGATTAAAAATGATATGGAACACAAGGCTATGAGTGTTGTCATTATACAGTATAACTGGTACACCAGAGGACTCTCTGTACTTTTTTTCTCTGGACTTTTTTGTATTTTAAATGCATTCTTATTAAATAAAACATTAATAAATACTGAAATATATTTCCATTAAAAGTCAATAAAACCATTTTATTACAGTGCATGTTAATAAAAGTATGTGATAATGATTTTTCAAAGTTATCATATTATTATCAGATCAATTATCACATTTTTGTCAGATCAATTATCAAATCCGTCCAATATTATGGTAATATATTTACTACTTATATTTATTATCTACAACTGCTTCAAAAGGCACTTTTATTTTTCCTCCAAATAATTAGATATCATCTAATACAAATTTCAGTTATTTTTTCTCGTTGTAGTCACTATTGAATGATGAAAATCCTGACCAACTCCTCTGTAACACTGTTATCACTCTTTCCAAAAACCCAAAATAGTTAATAGCTGAGCGGTGGCTGTCTGAAGTCCATCAATCCCAAAATGATTAAAATATTTAATCTCACAGATAACGAGGACGAGGAGGAGTTTCTAATTGCATAGCTTCATAAATCCCCCCAACTGACCACATCTCATCAAGGAGAAAGGCAAGCAGGCAAGGGGGGGCTGGGGAGGGGGTCAGGCTTCAGACAGAGAGAGAGGGAGAGAGAGAGACAGGGTGAAGAGACTTACTTTCAAAGGTAACCCTCCTCTTCTCTGAAAAGAGTAGAAGAGATAAGAAGAGAAGACAAAGAGAGTTCTCAGGTTTGACGGAGACAGACAGACAGACAGACAGCAGAAGAACAGGACGGGTTGGTGTGCGGGATTGGTCTCGCCCCCTCCTCAGGACACAATGGGACGGGGACAGGTGATGTGGAGGGGGGGGGGAGATCCAGAGAGCAGAGAGGTGGAGCAGCAGTTTGGTACTAACCCACCAATACACAGAATATAAAATGCAGTGCTGTGTTCCACCAGACTAGTCGAGTGACGCCAGAGTCCATAATTAAATGTGAAAAATGTGAATGAATTTCAGATTTAAAACGCCATGCATCCAGCAGGGGGCACTTACGCATACGAGAAAATAAGGTTCCAAAATCCACTTATCAGTCACCCCCCGTTTTATGTTATTTGCAAGAAACAAATTAAATTGGAATATAATCTGAATATGTAATAAATTGAGTTCAGTGCTATTATGGTATGGTATAACGTCTCTGTAAACAGAGATTTAAATAGATATGTACATAGAGGTATAATATAGAGATTTATGGCGGTGGGTTAATTAAACGAGTCTGTGTGGAGCCTGACCCTCGGGTGTGGAGGTGTCCTTGCGGCGTGCCGAGCTGGCCGGGTTGAGCAGGCTGCTGGGGTTGGGCTGACGCTCCGGAGACTTCACTATGGCTGACATGAGGATCTGGTGACGAGCCGAGGCTGGAGTCGAGGGAGCCATGTGATCCTGAGCCTTGAAATGAGCAGCTGGAGACGGAGAGGGAGAGAGAGAGAGGGAGAGGGAGAGGAGAGAAGGAGTATGGTATACATGGTGTTTATGAGGTAATGATTGCCGTCCCATTTCACAAGCAAAGCGCCTGCTCCTCTTCCTCACCCTCTTCTCGCAGTGAGCGTAGCTCGATCCTCATCTTCTGCAGCGCCTCCTCCAGCTCAGAGCAGCGCGCTCTCTCCTTCTCTAGCGCCACCTTCATGTCTCCGTACTGCATGGGCACCGCAGGTGGGACCTGTGCCACCGCCGTTGCCCCGTTACCTGTGGCGAGCAGCTCCTCCCTCCTCCGGCCGAAAATACCCTGCAGGAGAGAGAAAGGGGCCTGGTCTTTGTTCTGTTACTACTTTCCCCAGTGCGTTTTGGTGTAGTGTCCCCTTTCTGACAACACCTGTGCGTTTCTTTTACTTATTTTAAAATATCACAACGACGTGCCCTCTTTCATTAGAAAATAAATCCCATCTTTAAAAGCTGAACATATCTACACTACAAACCATGTGAGTGAACTACGAGCAAAAAAAAACAAGCAAAAATCTCAAAACAAAAGAAGTGTTCTTTAAGTGTAACTGAGGAGAAAAGTTCAAGTAATTGTGATGCTGATTTGAGGTCGTATCGCCCAGCCCTGGGACAGTTCATGAACAAACTGCAATGAAAAGAAAGAGAGAAGAAGACTGACAAGAATGAACGGGACAGGGAATCCAGCATTAAAAAAATGAGAAAGAAAGGAAGAAACAGGGAAGTTCAGCCGAAAGAGGGGGAGAGAGAGAGAGAGAGAGATGTTGGAGGTTGAAGAGTTCTGTGAATGAGAACTACAGCGTGTCCTTGCTGGATGAATGAGTGGATGATTGGTTTTTGTGAATGGCGTTAAAGCTTAGTGAGTTGGAGGGAATGGAGAAGACTTCAGAGACTTGTTAATGACTGAGGCCATCCCTCCCTCCATCCCTCCCTCCATCCTTCCCTCCCTCTCTCTCTCTCCCTCCCTCCTCCTACCTTCTTCTTCTTGCTCGGCTGGTCCATTTTAGCCTGCAGGAAGTCAATGAGTTTGGTCTGCTGGGAAATAGTGCCTTCCATCTTCACCTTCTCATGAGAATACACAGCCTAGAGAGAGAGAGAGAGAGAGAGAGAGGGAGGGAGAGAGGGAGGGAGGGGGGGAGAGAGAGGAGAGAGAGAGAGATAAAGAGAGAGAGAGAGGAGGGGAGGGAGGAGGAGAGAGAAAAAAGAGAGAGAGAGAGAGAGAGAGGGAGGAGGGGAAGGAGGGGAGAGAGAGGGAGAGAGGGAGGAGGGAGGAGAGAGAGAGAGAGAGAGAGGGAGTGGGAGGAGGAGGGGAAGGAGGGGGAGGGAGAGGGAGAGAGGGAGGGAGGGGAGGAGGAGAGAGAGAGAGAGAGAGAGGGAGGGAGGGAGGGAGGGAAGGAGGGGGAGAGAGAGAAAGAGAGTGTGTGAGAGAGAGAGAGAGAGAGAGAGAGAGATAAGAGGAGGGAGGAGATAAGAGAGGAGAACTGATCAGGGGTGCAGCTGTGCTAATATGTACATATAGTCATTATAGGAATCACCTCACATAGACACGTGACTCTGCGTGTGTTGAATTGTGTAGGTGATTACAGAGCAAACTGAGAGACAGACACACTCATGGTGTGTGTGTGTGTTGGAGTGTGTGAGCAGAACAATGTCCGTTCTCATCAGCGTCGGCTTCATCCCTCCTGAATAAATAAGTCTTGCTCGCCCCCGGGGTTCATCCATCATTCATGCGTCTCAAAGAGCTGCTGATGAGCTGTGGAGAAACGCCCATCAGCTCGCCTAAACGCTGCTCTAACTAGCGCTGGGAATCCTGCAAGCTCAGCGCCGATCAAAGGCAGGTGTGTGTGTGTGGTAAGAAATCTCAGTATCACCTGCACCACAAGCAGTTGTGACCTCTGCGTTTGACCCATTCGTGAAGGAGCAGTGGACAGCTTTTTGGGCAGCGCCTGAAGAGCAGCTGTTGGGAACGGTACTTTGCTCACAAGTACCTCAGTGGTACCTTCAGCAGCTCAGGATTCAAACCCAGCGACCCTCCGATCACGGGGTCAACTCCTTAACCCATACACCAGCACACTAAAATGTGTAACTTATCCAGTGGTAACTTAGTTAAACAGAAGTTGTTGAATTACAGTAAGTGCAGCTTTAAAGGTTTAAAGTAGTAATGCACAATGATACCAGAACCATATCGGAATTGTCCGATAACTGACTTTTTTACAAGTAATCGGCATCGGAACGCTGCTTAGAGTTGCCAGACAATATTTGATGCTGCATTTATTGTACGTGGGAAAGGTAGGGTTTGTGTCAGGCATGTCCATAGTCCTGTCCAAAATTTAATACGGCCCACCTTCTCAAAATGTACGGTGTTATTTTTGTGCCAAAATTCTGAGCACGCAGTGGAAATTCACCAGCATTTTGTTTACACGCTCAACTCTGGCTGCACATGCGTGAAAATTTTATTAACTAAGTAACTTGCGTGTTTGTCTCACTTAGTGAATGTGGCCGTGTCCCAAGCCGTGTACTACTGCACTTAATAGTATGGTCATACCTTTATTTCTTATCATACTTTTCTATGTGGCAATATGCATCTCAGGAAATAGCTTAACGGCTCTCTACACACTAGGTAGTGCACATGGAGTGTCACACGCACCCCATTTGACTTGGTACACTAAATAGGGCGGGAAGTCATTTTTACAGCGTCTTCTCAATGCTGTAAAAGTGAGTGTGAGTGCGTGTACCTGGATGTTCTCCAGCTGGTACTCCAGGTCGGTCCTCTCAGTCTTCAGCAGGTCAGTCTGGTCCAACGCGTCCTGCAGGCCCTGGGTCAGTCTGAAGATGTGGGTCTTCTGAAGGTCCATCTGCTGCTGCAGTTTCCCTTGCTGAGAGAGAACACACACGTATACTAGGGGGTGTGACGAGATGCTACTGGGTTTTGAAAGTACCACAGAAGCTGACTGGCTGATATGTTCCACTCACATGTTTCATCATTCTTTATATATATTAGTCATGACACAATACCACTTTATATGTCCAATACCAATATTGTCAATTTGGAGATCGATACAAATCCAAAAATAATGCTTTAAAAATCTCTAAATACATGACAGATTATTCTGTTCTGCTTAAGGAAATACTTGACTTAAATACTGTTTTTTATTACACACCCATATGCGTGTGCTAAATGATTTATTATTAAAATAACATCTCAAACATGAATCCTTTAAACACAGTTGTCATTAAGTGTGTAATTTAGACAACAATGGAGAATGTGATTGTAATAAATAGTATATCTAAATCTTGTGTGTACAGCACTAACCCTCCTCACACTCTCTCTCTCTAACATCACCTCCTTTATCTCTCTCTCGTTTTCCCCCCAAAGTCTCTCTCCACTTCAGTCACCGTCTCTTATCTCTCTCCGTCTGTATCTACATCTCGTTCTGTCTGTTTTTCTGGATCTCTCTCTCTCTCACCTCCTCCATCAGCCTCTGTTTGAGTTCCCTCTCCGTCTCCAGTTTCTGCTGCAGGCTGCGAGCGTTCATCTCCAGCATGGCATGCTTCTTCTCCAGGTCGTTCAGCTGCAACACACACCACGGCCTCAGTTACACACACTTCTTGGGGGCAAATCCCCAGTCACGGTACAGTCATTCAGTACATTACACGTGGAACAGGTCGAGATATACTGAGTGTTTGATATATCGCCCACCCCTAAATGAGGTGTAACGGTAGAAACACATCATTAACCATTCGTCACTGACGTTAATTAGAAGAGACTCCTCGTAACCCTGGAATTAACAATACAAAAATGATCTTTCTGTTTAGAACAAATGCAAAATTATATTAATGCAACAGCAGTATTTGTGTTACATCTTCAGGCCTAACAATGAAAGAAAAGCTGCAATGTGGCTGTGTTATTAATCTCACAGCAACACACTCCTGAGCAGCGCTCATTACGCAGAGAAGCCCTGGCAGCTTTGGTGTGTCTGGTAGAGAAGGCTGAGCAGTGGGAGGATGGTTGTCTGGGTTACGGGGAGAGAAACCTCCTCATCACACACACACGAACATCAATCCTGATATTAATAACCGTGCTCTAAAATAACACCAGAAAGAAAGAGAGAGAGAGAGCGAGCGGAAGAAGCAGGAATTAGGGAGGAGGAGGAGGCCTGAGTCAGAGGCGCAGTGTGAGACTTTTAAAGTGCAACAGCAAGTGTGAGTGTGAGTCTGAAAGATGATGATGATTTATTATCCTGTTATTATAAGTTATTTATATTGAAATCGCTGTTGGCATTATTGCAGTTTTCATTTTAATTAAACATCCTGCTTTTGGGGCCAAAAATACATCAAAGTGAAACTGGTTTCAGCTGTAAACCTCACAGAGACATATTTCTGTTTATTTTTGTTGATAAAGAAGAAGCGTTATATAAACTAGTGCGACACAACATGGCAACAATAATTAGGGATGTAGGATATGGGAATTATCAACCGAAGCTGATATGATATTTTTAATGCGTATATCTGCCAATGTCGACAAATGAGCAAGGCAGAGTTGAGCGAGTAAAGACAAGAGATTTTGCTCACCAAAGCATTACCTTTCTGGCATACAATAAATCCCTTATCAAATATTGGCTGGAAATATTGGGCAGCTTTACGCATCGGATTGGGCAAATAAAAGCAATTATCGGTCGCAATTGTCCAGCCCTAGTTTTACTTAATTTCTCATAAAATTTCCAGCCCTGGTTTCAATTAATTTTCGACGCATCACCCAGCACTGGTGTCAGTGAATTTTTGGTGATTTGCCCAGCCCTATTTTGTTGAAGCGCACAGACTGCAGCAAAGCGTTGTGCTGACTGACCGTGTCGGAGAGGCTCTCGGCCTTGAGCCTCTGCTCCTTGAGGGCCTGCTGCAGGGCGAGGATTTCGGCTTTGTGCTCGCGCACGGCCAGCTCGACGGCCTGCCGTGACTCGGAGCTGCGCTGGTCGGCCCGCAGCCGGTTCTGCTTCTCCTGGTCGAGGAGGCGCTGCAGGTCTCGGGCCCGGCGCTCCGCCTGCTCCTTCTCGTCCTCCAGCGCCGAGCGCCAGCCCTCCCACTGCCGCTCCTTCTCCAGCAGCTCGTCGTTCAGTGACTCCAGCTCCACCACCTGCTCCTCCAGCATGCTGCACGTCGTCTTCAGCGTCTCGATGTTCTGCACCAGGGAGGAACCAAGAGAACAAGTTTCACAAAGCAATAATATAGAATAATCATTATATTGATTTGGGGTTGTATTGGCCAGCCCTATTCAACACTGAGGTAAAATGTTCCATTAATCGATACTGAATCAAACAAACCCTAAGCTGTAAGTGTATCAACTTATGCATATGGGACATTACTTAGATTAAATTTAGAACGTACGTGTGTGTGTAAAGTGTCACCTGTTTCTGGTTGTTGAGGTGCATCTCCCGGTCGGCTACTTCCCTGCGGAGTCGGTCCACATCCTGACTGAGCTGCAGTCTCTCCTCGCTCTCGTCCGTCACCTCGTCCAGCTGCTTGGACAGGTAGAAGTTCTGTCGGTTCAGCTCGGCGTTCTCCTGGGTCAGCTGGGTCAGCTGCTCCTCCAGGTCCGTGATTACCTGCAATCACAAACACACACACACCTATCACGTGTCAATGAAAAAGCAGAGGTCAATGTGAAATGTGCTCGGCTGCAACAACCCTTTCCACATTTTTCTGTGTGTGTGTGTGTGTTACATACCGAGCAGCTGTCCCTCAGAGCATCAAACTTGCGCTGGATCTCATCTCTGTGAGCCTGATCAAGGACAGGAACACCATTAGTGACCTATGCAAGAGTGTAGTTTTTAAAAGATCAGCTGTGTGTGTGTGTGTAACTGTCAGCGTTGTGCTCTCCTCCTCTGCTCTGTATGTATTGTGTGTGTGTGTGAGCGTGTTCTCACTCTGAGTGCTGTGATCTCCTCCTCAGCTTCAGCAGTGGTCTCCTCCAGCTCGGTTTTGGCCTGCTGCAGCTGACTGTCGAGAGCGTGACGCGCCGCCTGCAGGCTGCTGATCTGCGACTCTCGCTCCTGCAGGGAGAGTGTCAACTCCGTCACCTGACGCTTCAGCTCCAGCTTCTGCTCCTCGTGCTCCAGACCCATCTGCACAAACACGCACAGAGGAGAACACTTTGAAGTTAATTTGGGGTTCTAAAGTAAATTACGCCACTGCTGCTGGTGGTGGTCTAGTGGTTAGGACACGTGTCGGGACCAAGGGGTCATGGGTTCGAATCCTGTCTCCAGCACTACCACCACTGGCCCCTGAGCAACACCATTAACTCCAAATTGCTGAAATTAGGAAAATGGAAGTCATTGAGTCTATAATGTAAACGCATGAATGATTAGATTTAGAAGTGCTTCTCTCTGCAGAACTCATGTGTAAACTACAGCCAGACTGAGATCTGCAAATAAATGGTATATTTATATAGTTTATAAAAAGTGACAATAAAAAAAGAAATATCGACAAAAGTCAGATCATTAACCATGTTATAAATGCTGTTGAGCTGTGTCTTTATACATTTGAATTTTTGTGTGATGTATTATCTACTTCTGTCTGTGTACCTCTCGGAGTCGTGTCTCCAGCTCCAGCAGTCGAGTCTTCTTGCTCTGTTCTTGTTGACTCATCTTCTCCAGATGTTCCTCCAATTTGGCATTTTGGGCCTCCAGTTTCCCCGCCTGAGACTCCAAGTAGAACTTCTGCTGCCGAAGCTCCGAGATCATCTCTTCCTGCGCTTTCCTGCACAAAACACACACACACATATATATAAACACACAAATGCACAGATGCGGGAGCTGGGTTTTTGAGGTTAAAACTCACATGTTTTTCTGAGTGTAGATGCTGCTGTTGGCTGCCAGTTTGTTGGCTTCTGAGAGCTCTGCAATGCGCTGCTCCATGCTCTTCATCTTATTCTCCATGGCATTGATGGTCTACAGGGAAGACCAGCGCAGAAACACACACACACACACACACACACACACTATCAGCTGGGTTGAGGCAGTAGAATAAAATAAAGGCATATTGATGAGTTTACAACTTCACAAACTTTTATTAAAGTGGGTCTCTAACCATTACACTACAAACTTCCCCATTTAAAGACAAATTTTCTTTAAAGTCTCCAAATTATAAACACAGTTGTTAATTAACAAGGAACTGATCGGCCAGGGATCGGGTGATTGTTGGTGCTGATATTTAGCGTTTTTATGGTTATTGGTATAAAATATTACTTATCGCTCTCCTTGATCAGTAATAATCGATATCGGCCCCGAGAAAGCAATATCACTAGTTTTGCATCATTTTTAACTGACTGTATCTGCACAACTTACTGAAAAGTACTGCACAGAATTGGGTTCTCCAATGCTGTTATATCATCTGCACAAACTTAAATTTTAGTCAGACGTTTTAAGAAGATACTGTTTATTAATAGACTGGATGTAGAATTTTTCATATTGAAACTGTTACTAACGTCATGTACATTCAGTGAAAAGGTCAAATTCCACTTTTGTAGGTTAATACTGCATCCAAACTGCCTCTCGTTCCACTTCTATTTCTAGTTTAAAGTTTATATTTAATATTCCATTTCTAGTTTAAAATGTATATTTTGTATTCTATTTATATATTGTTTATTCCATGTGCCCTAGCTGTTCTTTGTTCCCCATTTCCTGTTGCACTGTGTAAACTGGAGCCACGTCGTCTCGTCTCTCTGTATATCTGTACAATATATAGCAGAGATGACAATAAAGTTTACTTTGACTTTGACTTTTGTTAATTGGTTAACCATAATTGGTTAGTTTTAGCCAAAGAATTAGAATGATTTTCTTTCTTAAGTCAGTAAAAATGCTGGTAACAGGACACAGTACATGGCTATGTAGTGTGTGTGTGTGTGTGTGTGTGTGTGTGTGCGCGCGTGTAGCTCAGCAGTTTAAAGCAGATCATGGACTAAGAGCTGAGCTTAATAATGTGCTTGATTAGAGCTCCATCTTCATAATGAAGCAAAGCCTTTAAAGCTGAGTGCAGATCTGCTCCTGCTGTACTAACTAGCCTGGAAACAAACAGCGCTAAGCCCTGAAAATCTCTACACACACACACACACACACACACACTTGCACACTCACACACTGCAACTCCTATGAGGCATTCCTTTTGACTTGGGTGTTGCTGAATTCTGTTTATCCCTAATATAAAAGCTGCAATTTCAGGTTATAAAATGAGCTTGTGTCCCGCATGGAAACCAAGAAAATATTTCCTCAATATCAAATATTTAATATTTCAACACAAACACACAAACACAAGACAACAGCAGTGAACAAACACACCAGTCAGTTGGAGAGCCGGAAGGAAAAAGCTGCAAAGTATTTCAGACTTGAATGAAAAAAGTCTGTGTTTGTGTGGAGAGGCAAACGCTGAGCAAAATTATATTATAACACACCTTAAAAAAATTCTAGTTAAAACCAACTAGGGATGCACCAATCCAACTTTTTCAGTTTCAACACTGACACTTGGACTTTGGGTTTCGGCCAACGCAGAGTGAACCGATCCAATACCAGTTTTTAATTAACAAAAAATGATAGTTAAAGAGAACATCCTGGTTGTAACTACAGCTGCCCAGTCTGCATGCAATATGAAGTAATGGAGAAAAACTGATGGGATACATGGTGATACATCAAGATATCACATCGCAGTCATGATAATGGTAATCAAAGTGAACCAGTGAAGGTTCACACATCTACTTGGCAATGTTGCACAGCTGGTAGTGTGATGGTTACGGTGTTTGCCCTCAACTGACCACTGCTGCTTCATGGATGGGTTACATGCAGAGCTCACGCTTGGTTGTGGTGCACTGTGTGCTGTGCTGTGTTAATAATGACAAATAATCACTCACTTTCACCCAAATTTAATTCTGATTTCTATACTCTTACACATATGTGACTCTGCATGGCAAAACCAGTCGCCTGTCGCAAATTTTCAAAATTGAGTGATTATGTTTTCATGAATCATAAATCAAGCTTCAAAACGATACCTATATGGAATGAATGGGACGACATATGACTGAGATATCAACATTCAAAGGAGTCGGGTTTCTCCTGTCACGCCAAGTGAGAAACGGAGAAATCTGCCGTCGAAGTTGACTATCGCCGTAGCACTCACAGACGCTTGGTGCGATCGCGGCTACGTTTGTATTTACGGTAGCCTACGCTGCATTCACAGCCACACGGATAGCCTACCTGCGTTAGGTTAACTGAACTCGGGAGACGGAGATGGATTCCGGAGAAATATCTTCACGCTAGTCAACCAGTGGATTTAGCGTAAATATTGAAGTAGAGCGGTCAAAACAGAAACTTTTAACATTCTGCTGGAATTGAATTCCTCACCTCAAGAAAGTCACGTTTTTAGGATGGAAAGGGTAAGTTTTTCAGCCAAATTTATTCACAACAGTACAGTATAGACCTTCCACTGTTTCAAAACACTAAAAACAAAAAATCCAACATTTTACCCCACGCAACATAAACGCTCGTTTTTCTCGGAAACAAGCGACTGGTTTTGCCGTGGAGGATCACATATAGTATATTTTAAATGAGTTGAACAATAATAATCCCTTATAATAGTAATAATAATAATAATAATCCCTTTCTTGCCAGTTCAACTCTGAATGACAGTCATTTTATAGCCAAAGTTATTTACAAAAATATGAGTTTTCCCTCACAGTAAGAGAAGGATGCGTGCAGTGAAAAGAACGGAAAGACAGAGAGAGAGAGAGGGATGAGGAGGAGGTGAGAGGAGATTCTTACAGCTTTCTGTTCACTCAGGAGTTTGCATTTCTCCCTCGCCTCCTCCTCCTGCTGCGCTCGCTTGACCTCCAGCGAGTCCTTATCGGCCATGTCCATCTTCATCTGCGCCTCCAGCACCTACACACACACACACACCAGAGATGTTCACAAGCCATTTTCTCCAAGTCAAGTCTGAAGCCATTGTTTGTGCAATTTAAGTGCTACTCCAGTCCCCATCTCTGACACACACACACCGCGTCTCTCATCTAACTCATCACTGAGAGGCTGACTTTTCCCTCAACGCATCCAAGCACGCCCCTTTAAAGCAACTGCAAAGCTACTAAAAGAAGACAATTATTAGCCACTAGTATCATGGGTCTAACATGTCTGAAGTCACGCCTTACAAACCCAATGTAAATGTCCACGACCCCGCGTGACCCCTCCCCCGCCCGGTATCCACGCCCAAAGTCATAAAAGTCATTTTTAATTTCACAGTCGACACTAAAACAAAATGGGGCACAGTTTTTAATTTGTTAAATATTACACTTTATGGTACGTGTGTGTCTGTAAAGCTGAGCTACCGTTTAAGTCATAAGCGGTTTTACGTCAGGCTTAACTTTAAAGACGAACCGATCAAAGTCTCGATACTGAGCCGTGGTTTGGGTTACTGATCCCAGACCAATTCATTAAAGAGTTGGCAGCATTCTTTTGTGTGACATCAGGCTTTACTAAACATCACCAGTCAAGTGTGAAAGCAGAGCCCAGCAAGGGTGGAGATTTTGCTGGTGAACAGTCCACTGCGTGCTCAGAATTTTGGCACAAAATAACGCCATACAGAAGGAGCGGGCCGTATAAAATCCCATCTCGGGACCATGCCTGGCACAAGCTCTACCTTTCCCACGTACAATAAACGCAGCATCACATATCAGCTGGAAATATTGGATAAATCTAATTATCAGTCGGGCGGATAACTTTTTTAAAAAGCGATTATCGGCCGATTCTGATATCATCGTGCATCCCTACCAAACGCATGCACACACACACACACACACACACAACGACATTCTCATACCTTGATCTTGTCCTCATATAACCTTTCCTTCTGAACCAGGTGAGCCTCCATCCTCTGGGCTGTAGCCTGGGTCTCCCTCAGGTTCTCCTCCAGCTCCTGCACACACACACACACACATCAGAGGAGCACTTCCAAGCAGGTAAGTAGGGCACACACACACACAAACACCGCTGTAGTAAAAACGTCTGTGATTTCTAGGAGAGCATAAAGAAATTCTCCCGTCAGCAGTCACTGAAACCAACAGAACAGGATGAAGAAAAGAGACAGAATAAAAGCACGTGCATAAAGGAGCTGTGAGTGGGTCAGCGAGCGGTAGAGACGGCCGTTCATGCTGCAGATAGCGTTTGGGTGTGTGTGGCCTGCAGATGGGACGTCCTGTTAAAGACGGGGGTGTGTGTGTGTGTGTGTGTGAAGAGGGTGTAAAGGTAAAGGGAGTGGGGCAGTCAGCGGATAAGGAGAGATTTGGGCTTGAGGAGGGGGGATTAAGAGGAAGTAATAGAGAGGGGAGAAGAAAAGAGAATGGGAGGAGGAGGAGGAGTTTGGCTGTGGGAGAAGAGATTACCAGAGGAAAAACGGGAACAAAGGTAGGGAGAAAGAGAGGAATGTTTCATTTCAGAGAGGCAGAATGATAGAGGGATGACGGGAGGGTGTGATGAGAGAGATAGAGAGATCCAGCAAGCGAACAAGTGAGTTAGAGGTTAGAGTTAGGAAGGATGTAACGTGAGAGGATGATGGAGGGATGAAGAAAAGCTGACCAGGATTTTCTCGGCCATCTGCTGGATCTGTTGAGATTTGGTCTGAATGTCATCCTTCAGTTTGTTCTCACGACGCTCCACCATCTCCAACCTCTTCACCTGGTTCTCCAGCGTCTTCCTGCCCTCCTGCACACACCCAGCATTTCATCATTGTAGTTGTCGTTACCCATTAGATACGCTCAGTATGTTCAGTTAGACGTGTGTGTGAGTGTCTGCGTGTCTCGCCTCGGTCTCGCGCAGGCGTCTGCGCAGCGTGTCGCTGGGGTCGGATTTGCTGCGCAGGCGCTCCAGGTCACGCTCCAGACGCTCTTTGGCCTGACGAACGTTCTGCAGCAGCTCAGTGGCCTCTGTGCTCGCCTTCACCGCCTGCAGGGGTCACACGGGCTCAGACGCTGATGAACGTGATGCATAACAAACTTCTTGATTTCATTTTAAAAAATGAACTTTAACACCACACACTGCACCACAACCATGTAACCAGGGCAGCTAATCGAGGAGCAGTGCTGGGGGATGGTACCTTGCTCATGAGTACCTCAGTGGTACCTTTAGCGGCGGGCCGAACGGGCGACCCTCTGATCGGGGGCTAACTCTTGAACTGTCATGCTACCAAATACCCCATATCAACAGCAGACTCTTAGTTCTTCCTCTTCCACACACACACCCACACAGTACCTTAGACAGCTTGTCCTGTAGCTCCTGGATCTTTAGTTGTTGTTCCCCGTTGGTCTGAAACATAGAAAAGAACTCCGAAGCATCAGCCAAGGACAAGACTCATCATCATCATCATCATCATCCTCCTCCTCAACACACATGCAGAATAAAAGCAGCACCACAGGGCCCTGCAGACAGCACACACTTCGAGCTGTGTGTACTTACAAGATGAAGATGTGTGTGAGACAACAGAGTCAGAACAGAGCGATATCTACTGTGCTATTCTCAGGGGTGTGACAAGCTCACGTGATGAGACAGGAGGAGATTTTAAGACTACTTTAAAGAAAGCTCGATGAAACATATGAACAGAATATGGGCTTTTATTTGACTGAAAGACATGACACATCAACTGACTGGAAAAAAATCAAAGAAATAATGGCACAAAGAAAAGGGGAGAGAGAGGAAAAAGAAAGAGACAGAAAGAAAGAAAATAAGTGGAAGTTTTAAGATTTGAATTTGGGATTAAATTAGGATTTAGGCTTGGGATTAAATTAAGACTTAAATTTGGGATTAAACTAAGACTTAAGTGAAGGATTCAATTAAGATTTAAGTTTGGGATTAAATTAATATTTAAATTTGAGATTAAATTAATATTTAAAATTAGGATTAAATTAAGGTTTAAGTTTGGGATTAAATCAGGATTTAAATTTGGGATTTAATTAAGATTTAAGTTTGGGATTACGTTAGGATTTAAGTTTGGGATTTAATTAAGATTTAAGTTTGGGATTAAGTTAGGATTTAAATTTGGGATTTAATTAAGATTTAAGTTTGGGATTAAGTTAGGATTTAAATTTGGGACTTAATTAAGATTTAAGTTTGGGATTTAATTAAGATTTAAGTTTGGGATTTAATTAGGATTTAAGTTTGGGATTAAATTAGGATTTAAGTTTGGGATTAAGTTAGGATTTAAATTTGGGATTAAATTAAGATTTAAGTTTGGGATTTATTTAAGACTTAAGTTTAGAATTTATTTAAGATTTAAGTTTGGGATTTATTTAAGATTTAAATTTGGGATTTATTTAAGATTTAAGTTTGGGATTGGAGACAAAAATACATCCACAGCAACTCACTGACACACACAGTAAAATGTTATGAGTGATCAGCTCTGTGCTGAAGCTGCTCGTCGTGGTGTGTGTGTGTGCGTGTGTTAATGACTATCAGCCTCATGGAGAGCTATTAACACAAAGCACCAACTTGAACTCAGAGTGATGTGAGTGTGTGAATAACAGGTCGTAAGAGAGAGCAGCAAGTGGTGATGGGTGAGGATTCGAGAGTGACACACACACACACACGCGCGCGCGGTGGAATAAAAAAGTGAATGAAATAAAACCCTGTGTGTGCATGTACAGCACAACTCTGACTAGGTGTCGACTGATATGCTTGTCTTCAGGGCCAATACCGATACTGATTATTACTAATTGAAGAAAATGATAACTATATTTTGAACCGATACATGTCGGCCCTAAAAATGAAAGTCAAAATTTCATTATGTTTTTAAAATTAAAGTCCGGGAAGCTCTCAGCAGCCATCATTTTATCAAGTTAATGAAAATAGTTTTATAAAGTAAAAAAGTAAGTAAACGGTAAATCTGAAATTTGTCGGTTAATTAGGTTCCAATTTGGCATCACAGAGTTGGGGTCGAGATAAAGAGAGGTAAAGTACTACATTTCTTATATCAGGATGTGAGTTTAAAAAATAAATGATTCTGATATTCATAAAAAATTGATAAATATTGATGTGGATAATCGGCCGACCCCTAATAAGACCTCAACTCACCTTCTCCAGCTTCGAGAGCAGCTCCTCCACCTCCACCTTACCCTGCTCCTTCGCCTGGAGAGTTACACACACACACACAAAATGGTAAGATTATGTTGGAAGAAACTTTTGACTTCTCCAGTCTGTCAAATACTGCAACAAACTGACTTAAATTCAATAATTTAATAAGAAAAATGCATAGAATTAGTGTAAGAAATCTCAGGTCAGGTGAGACTTTTGGGCAAATATATCTATTAACCGATCCAAGCTTTACTAGATATGAACATACTTTACATTTAGAAATACTCTCAGACGGTGAGCTGGCACCAACAGTAACAGAAAATTTAAGATTTAGAGTGGCATTAAATTAACACTTAGATTGGGATTAGGGAACTCTTTACAAACTCTTAGTCCTGACCATACCCAATACAATTTTCTCTTGTAGTTTTCTGATTTTTAATACAAAATATTAATCTCAGCAACACACACACACACCTTCTGCATGCGGTGTTGGTAGTCTGCAGCCTTTCTCTTCAGCTCCTCGCTGGTTTGGCGCGACTCTCGGAGTTCGGTCTCGTACAGGTCACTACGGCGACGGGCGGCTGACAGGTCCTCCTCCAGCTGCCTGATGGTCACCTGCATCTCCTCCAGCTGGGCGTGGTACTCCTGAGGGTCACAACACCACAACCATGCGTCAAACCCAACAAACACGACAAGAGACGCGGTGGAGGGAGAATAAGAACCAAAACACGAGAACCAAACCCAAACACAGAATGAAGGATCAACCACAACAAAAATATCAAGAACCAAACCCAAACTGCAGCTAGGAGGGTGATTCAACTTCAAGGCTCAAACCAAAGTAGGAAGTAGTGAACCGTTGAAATCTATTCCACGAAAACAATCAGCTTAATTTAACAAAATTAATTTCTCCAAACTCATGAATGACATAATTAAACACATGCACTTGCACATGTTTGTTAGCACGCACGACGCAACACAGAGATTTACTTGATATTTTCAGTGATTATTCCGACACGTGTCCATCTCGTTATTGCGACGCGACTCTCGTGTGGAACGCCGTCTTGCACAAAAATGTAGTTCTGTCCCAAAAATGAGTCCAAAATGAGTTATAGACCAAAATGAGTCCAAATTGGCTAAATTTGGACTCAATATTCCTTCAAAAAACTTCAATATTCCTTCATTTCAATTAATCAAAAATATTTCTTTTCCATTCTATAGAACTACAGAAAAATAGAAACAGACAGTTTGGTTTATTAAAAAATGCTGGAAATGAAATATGTGAACAGAAAAGGGTACTGAGGTCCAGTTTGAGCTGAAGTGAAACAGATAAGAGAACTGAGACCCCTTTCAAATAAACTTCCTTTTATGTTGCTCCACTTCTTTGGTTTCTTTAAAGACTGACTAGATGTGAAACGTCAAGTAGAAGTGTCGAAATCAATTTAGTGAAAACCACCAGCTTCATTAAAAATAATTAAATATCTACTGAACAACAGGCTTTAATTAATCAGTAAAAAAGATCCCACAGTTAAAAGACGAGCTCACAAAAAAAAATGCCAAATATCACATGAATAAATGTCTGTTCTTGAGTAGACTTAAAATTATAAAACATACTGGAAATTAAGTGAAGTTAAATTAACTTTTCAAATAGTTACAAAACTAGGCAAATGCAGCTCATTAAAACTCTCCTTAACAATGGCACAAGCTTTAATTCATCGTTTAATAAGCGGAGCTGACAAAAAGGGCTTGCAAATTTCCTGCAAAAATCTGCCGGTGAGTGAGATGACGAGAGAGAGAGAGAGAGGAAACAAGTGAAGAGGTTAAAATGAACTGGAGGAGGTCAAAATTAATTGTTCCACCACTTGAGCAATAACGGATGAGGTGGAAGTGCCCCAATGGAGAGCGCTGAGTTTAACGTGCAGGAGAAAATGGCAATATGCCAACAGGTTCCTCCTAAAGGAGTTTCTCTTCCCCACCGTGGGTCTGTGAAGACTTATTTTATGTTCCATGTTTTATTAATATGGTGAGTATTTTAGGTTTGAGCCATGAGAGAGCTGCAGTTTTGTGAAACACCATATAAAAATCACTGCCATAAGACCAGCAGTAAAAAGACTAAATTAATATTTCAAATCCTGATATGAATCAGCTTAACACTGGATTACTTTTATAAAACAAGACTCTGTGTAATAAGTTACCAGATAAAACTAGAGATGCATTTCCACAAGAAAAAGTCAATGTGTTTGTTCAAGTTTTGTGCCTGTGACATGATTAAAATGCACTGAAGTGAACGGGAAAAGAAGGAGGGATGATTTCAGTAAGAAAAAGACAAGTGCAGGTGGAAACAGGTTGAGATGTGTGTTCAGTGAGGTGGCATAAGAACCGTGTTGACTGTCGTGTGAAAACAGGTCGAGGGAAGCTTTCCAGTCCCAAATCACATGTATTCTTAATGGGAGAAAGTGAATGTGACAAATAAGGATGAAAAAGACGGGTGCGGGTCATGACGGTTACAGATATGTGAAGAGGCTCATGGGCCCTCGAATCACGTTGAATTTGGTGTGTTTGTGAAGAACAGTGGCTGTGTAGTAAAGCACTGACATTATGGATGGAAAAACGGACAGAACTCACAAATGAGTGCACGTATCAAAACCATGTATATATACACTCCACACCGATATAGACTTTTGGAGTTTCAAGCACAAAAACAGTCAGAAAAAGTGTGTGGAATAAAAATCGGATAAACAGACTGGCAATGCCTGGAGAAATGGCGTGATTGCTGTGCGATGAAGAAAGTAGAAGGGGATGAAATGGTGAAAAAGGAGAAAGGAGAGATGAAACGATGACGTACTCGTTAAACCAGGGTCATTCGTGTTAAAATGTGGAAACTATAGAAACCTGACCAGAGGGAATATGGGTCAACCCTCTACTTTAAAGAGAGTTGGAGGTGATGCTGTGAGAGCGTAGAGGAACAAACACACAGCAGCTTCCATCGTCCGTGCTCTCGCAGGACGGCTCGCCTCCGTCTCCTTGGGAAAAGTGTCTGGTCAGCCGCCATTCATGACGGAGTCGCCGTTAAAATTTTAATTACCGAAGGCAGAGATGGATTCCTCACAGGGAGGGAGAGAGGAGGAGAGGCTCGGATGAGATGAAGAGTCACAACAATGAAAGTGGTGTTAACTTCTGGCTGAGAGAGAGGAGAGAAGGAGGGAGGGGAGGGGGGAAGGCGGGGGGGAGAGAGAGAGAGAGAGAGAGCGGGAGAGAATAATAAAGAGGGAAAGAAAGAGGAAAATCTATAAGAATAAAGAAAGAGAGAGAGGGAGATAATGGGAGAAGGAGTATGGTTGGAAGGAGGGAGATAAAGAGAGGTAAAAGGACGTGGGGAGTAACAGACGATGAGAATAAGAGAAAGAGTGTGTTTGAGGTGAGAAGGAGAGAGGTTTCAAGGAGTGTGTAGCTGTGTGTCAGACTGAGCCGGGTTCCACACTTCAGGAGAAATCAGCATGTTGAAGTGCTAGTGTAACGTCAGGTGCATGAGTGGGACGTGAGAAGACAGAGGCTCGTCTGTGGAGGAGAAGTGAAATGAGCGGTGAACCAATAAGGGAGGAAGATCCGGTCTGGTGCAGGGTGGGATGAAGTCAGACGGAGGAGGAGGAGGAGGTTGGGGACAAGAAGCAGAATGACTCATCTCAGTTTGTGTGCTGCATATAAAAACCAGCGGTGGCAAATTATAAAAAAAACAAACTCCACGCTCCGCTCGCTGACTCACGAGCTCACGACCATCCCATAGAGAGGTGACGAAGAAGCAAAAGCAGATGCTTAAAAAGGCCAGTGCAGTGATGACATCTACCAAACACTCCACCCAAAACTACGGCAAACTCCCGCCTGTGTGTGCGTGAATGTCATCCAAAAGTTGCAAGCCTCATTGGGCCTCGCTGCTGAATCAGCTCTGCTCCATTGATCGTATAATGCAGAAGAGGAAGAAAGAGTGTGTGTGTGTGTGAAGGAGAGAGAGGATGCTGAGTAAAGGTTTTGCTTCTCAGTCTTTAAATGGACCTCAATACCGCACAGCAACCTAAGTAGTGTGTTGTGTTGTGAGGTTGTATAATCACGGTTGTGTTGGTGTTGTGTAGTGGGGTTGATGTGGAGTGAAGTTGTGTTGTATAATCAGGGTAGTGAGTTGTTGAGTTGTGTTGTTTGTATTGGGGTTGTGTGTTGCGTAGTGGGCGTTCCCCACCTGCTCCTTGATCTCCTGTAGCTTGTTGCTCTGCTCGCGGATGTCATGGAGCAGCTGCAGAGCTTTATCATCCTCCTGAGAGACTTCCACACGGGCCTGCTCCAAGCTGCGCTTCAGACTCTACACACACACACACACACACACAATTATGCAGGAACAGAACAACCATTATACACCCTTACACACACACACACCCACTCACACAGGCCCACACCCATAAACACACACACAGCTACAGGGGTGATGATTCTCCAGCAGCTCTACTACAGACAGCACAGAGGGCATCACATGTATCGATCTGTACTACAAACATTCAAGCTCCACTGACTGATAATGTTACTGATAACACAAATCACTCTCTACAGGGTCGACTGATTATCGGGGTCCGATATTAGGCATTTTGCTGATTATCGGTATCAGTGTTTAATGTTAAACCATCACTGATATGAAGTAATCACAAACCAATGTTCAGAACCTCTAATCAGCATAACCTGGAACATGAAAAATATTTTGATTATTTTAAAAAGTTCTGTTAATTCTATCCAGCAAACCATTAGTGCAAAAATAAACACCAAAACCAAAATGTTTATTAATCTCAATTGTGTAAATGTTGAATTAATCCTGTTATTGATTTGAGGCCGCGTCGCCCAGCCCTGGCAGCAGGTGCGCGTAAACACAGCAAGCTTTGGCTCCGTAACCATATTTAGGGACGTATTTTAGAGCGATCAGACTGAGAGTCTCCTCCACCTTCACCCTTAATAAAGCCAGGCTCTAGTTGAGGACTCACAGACCCACACGGTCACCGTGGAGACAGTCGGCATGGCGATCAGCACTAGGGGTCGGCTGATTATCGGCAAAATCACCAACACACTTTACCGCTACCAAAACAACAAACTAACAACGAAAAGAGCAGCTTAGGTTTGAACTTTTTACCTAAAACCATCTAATATTGTAAGCAAGACACCACATGTCAAACTGTGCAGGGGGTAATAGGGGTCGGCCAATTATCGGTCTGATTGATATTTAGCTTATTGTTCTAAACTGTATTTACTTTTCTAAACAGCTGTTACTTAACTAGGAATTCATCTTTAACTTTTAGATTATTGGCCTGGCTTATTATCGGCTTATTATTAACGTTAACCATAACGTTTTATGGTTCTCTCCATCTCAGTCCTTTCGTTAACTTAGGGCCCTGTGATTTGCGTGATGCGGAAAACGCGGACGGAATCGCAGAATTCAACAAATAAAATGGAATCCGTTGTAAAATGCGGAATGTCGTATAATTGGCTGATATCAGTGTGTGGGCAAAGCAAAGGTTTCTAATCAGTTTTGGCCACTGCAGCCCCCTGTATGTGTTACCTGTTGAGGCGGGACTCAGCTTTCCACACACACAAACGCACAGACACAGAGGGGAAACGTCAACGGTCAGCTATGGTGAAGAGGCTGAAACACCGAAGTCCTCAAAAAATGACGGAATTGGAGTGTCAGTGCTAAGTTTACAGCAGAACAATACCTAAATGATTTTTATGAATCGGGAGAACAACTCTTTTGTAAGTTTTGCCTGCACCCGCAAGAACACGTGACGACCACTTACAGTCAAACACTCAGATCAGAAACGTGTCGTTTTGCAGGAAAAAATGAATGTTTGTTGTTGTTTACAGGTAAATGTTTTACCAAAGCAGAAAATGTTCTGTTGAACCCCAGCACTTTGTTGAAGTTGAATAACAGTCATTTAATGTGAATTGTTTTTCTATTGCATTGTTCTTTTTTCCATCCACTCCATAATTAGACACTTTTTAGGTGAATAAATATGATTATAAGGTAAAACATGGAATTCAGAAGAATAAAAATGGAAAAAACAGAATTCAGGAAAAAATAAAACGGAATTTAGGAAAAAACTAAACAGATTTCATAGGGCCCTAATAACTGATAAAAAGATAAATGAATTTAACCTTTGATGCAGTTTCCTCTTTTTGTCTACATCCTACACTGCTGTTGCTAAACTGAGATTATTAACTGAGAGACACATTTCAAATCAACTTATTTACTTATTTCATTAGTTTATAAAACTTTGGGGAGACATTTAATATTTTATATTTAATTTAGTCACTCATCAATTTGTTTACTTATTCAACTTGGAAAGACAGCCTTCTGGGAAATTTTTTGTACTTCTATGGAGTTCTCCCTTAAAGCCCAATTTATGATTTATGCTTACATACATATGTGCGTGCCAGTCCAGCTGCTTTCCAATCAAGCTCTTGAGATCGGCTCATCAGATATACAGCAGTTTCTCGATTTAAAAAAAAATCGGTATCGTCCCTAAATAAAAGCTGTATCGGTGGAGCCCTGCCGGCCGGTACTCACGCTGCACTCGGTGATGTAGGTTGCCAGGTCCTGCTCCAGGATGCTGCGCTGTGTCTCCGAGGCCTTCAGCTCCACGTCCTTCTGCTGCAGCACCGACTCCAGGTCCGTCATCTTACGCTGGAAGCGCGAGATCTCCTGCTCCATCTGAGCCGCCACAAACACAAGCACCAGGTCTAAATGCATTTTACAGCGCCACTCGGGACACACATGAACACACACACGAGGCATTACAAAAATGTTATGTAACACTCTCTCACTCAGGGTGAGGCTTTGATGATTTTTAATGTTGTTAAATTAGGAATACAAATCCGAGACAACTGGAATAGTTTGTACTTTTAACGGAATTCAGAATAAATATTGAAACACAAACAGCTGTTGAGACTGTTAGACAGACGTGCCTATATTACATGCCCTGTTGCAATCTGAATTACATCTGCAGAAAAGTGATGATTATATGGTCCACTACAGAAAGTGATTTGAATTCAGGATCGACTAATACCTGTGTGTCATTCATTTGTTTTATTTTGAAACATAACTAAATGAATGACACAGGTATTAGTCGATCCCTCATCTGTGTGTACATTGGTTTACGTTTGGTAGCTGTGACATGAAAACTGGTCGAGTTAAAGACCAACAGTAAAAAGACTAAATTAATATTTCAAATCCTGATATGAATCAGCTTAACACCGGATTACTCTTATAAAACAAGACTCTGTGTAATAAGTTACCAAATAAAACTAGAGATGCAGTTCCACAAGAAAAAGTCAATATGGCTGTGACATGATTAAAATGCACTGAAGTGAACGGGAAAAGAAGGAGGGATGATTTCAGTAAGAAAAAGACGAGTGCAGGTGGAAACAGGTTAAGATGTGTGTTCAGTGAGGTGGCATAAGAACTGTGTCGACTGTCGTGTGAAAACAGGCCGAGGGAAGCTTTCCAGTCCCAAATCACATGTATTCTTAATGGGAGAAAGTGAATGAGGAAAAATAAACAGAATGAAAGGACGAAAAAGATGAGTGCTGGCCATGACAGTTACAGATGCGTGAAGAGGCTCACGTGCCCTCGAATCACATAAAATTTGGTGGCTTTGTGAAGAACATTGGGCGTGCAGTAAAGCACTGAAATTTGAGCTCTGCGTAAGTCTATGGGGGAAAAACTGACCAAAAAACGGACAGAACTCACGAACGAGTGCACATATCAAAAACCCGTATATAAGCACCACACACTGCTATAGACCACACGTTACAGAGTTGGAACAAAGTTTCTAGCATAAATACTGTAGGAGGAGCAGCGGTCAGAAAAAATGGGCGCAATAAAAATCGGATAATAATACGTAATATAACAAATAATCTAACAAACGAATGATACACAGGCATTGGTTGAGCCCTAATCTGTAGAATTACAAACCTAATAAGCGAATACTTTGGTTTTAATTTGAAAAACAAATAATATATGTTCATCAGTCGATGCCTGGTATCCCACATCCACCCGAAACCCGCCGCTCCAGCACACGAAGACGCACGCGCACACAGACGCAGAACCCCGGCCCTAATTAAACTGCCGCGTGGAAATGGAGGGAATAAACGAGGCTATTAATAAAGCGGAAGAGTGGAGCGAGTGCAGACTGCAGCGCAGAGAGAGAGAGACAGAGAGAGACAGAGAGAGAGAGAGAGAGAGAGAGAGAGGGGTGAGGAATCCCATTACTCCTGCACAGGTTTAAGCCAACAGTAATTACACTGGGAATTAGCATGAAAAGCGCAGAGGGGAAACCATCGCAACCTCTCACTCACTCACTCACTCACACACACACACACACACTCGGCTTCCTGCTCCATGCACTTGTAAGAAGTTGATCTGAAAGGGACATTGCCCAGTAGAATGTCATTGTTGTGGCATGTAAAGGGAAAGTATGAAGCTGCACGATACAGGGGAAAAACTGTGATGAAAATACCATAATACAGTCGACTGCGATATATTCTAGATATGTGTATTCTTCCCTAATCTAACACATGGGAATTTATTCAATTACTAGCATTGGCAGAGGTAAGGTACTTTATAGGGCTGTAAATAACGATTATTTTGATAATTGATTAATCAGCTGATTTTTTTTTTATTAATTGATTATCAATCGATTAAAAAGAGGGAAAAAAACTATTTCATTTCCATTTTTTTTAATAAACCAAACTGTCTGTTTCTATTGTTCTATATTTATTTTTACTCTCTAACATTAAAATGTAAAAAATATTTTCTCATTAATTGAAAATGAAGAAATATTGAAGTTTTGACCATTTTTACCCAATCTGGACTTGTTTTGGCCTATAACTCAATGATGACTCATTTCTGGGAGAAAACTACATTTTTGTGCAAGATGGCGAGAGTCACGTCACAATAACGTGGTGGACATGCGTCTGAATAATCACTAAAAAATATCAAGTAAATGTCTGTATTGTGAGTAGAACGCTGGTTGTTGTTGTTTATCAACTATAAATGAGTTTTGTCTGTAATAAATGGGAAGATTTGACTGAACTGGACGCTTTAGTGAATTACTTCCCTGAGAGAGTCGTGTGCTAACAAACAGCACGTGTGTTTACATCGTGAAACATATCATCCATGTGTTTCTACACAATTACGGCAAGACACGGCACTGGTTCTCGTCTCCTTCTTATTCTTCTTTTATGGCGGTCGGTGTCCAGCTTAATGCTGCTTTACCGCCACTGCGGCTTTGGTTAGCTTACTGCCCCCACATTAGGAAGTAGCCACTGCACATACGTGTGTAATAACGCAGACCCAAATAATCCATTATTAACTTAGTTGCCAACTATCTCAATAATCAATTTTAATGGATTTAACTGATTGGCTGTTGCAGCCCTAGTGCTTTACTTCATTTATTGCAGTCTTTGTGGTTTATTTTACTGCGTAAGTGAATAGTCGTGGCCAGGATGAAGAAAGATGTGAGTGCACTCCTACCTTGTGACATTTGTCTTGAGTGTCTTGAAGTTCTTTGCTTTTGAGGTGCAGTTTTTTTTCCATGGAGTTGGTTTTGGCAGGAGAGTTGAGGCCCGCCGATACACAACTGAGGGACGGAGAGAGAGAGGGCGAGAGAGAGGAAGGTCTGATTAATTAGACGACAAACCATGTTAGTCTCAGATTAGCACCATATAATCTTGTAATAAAGACAGATAGTCCCATCAAATGCAAATGCAGCCTCTATGTGAGATAGAAAACTGGAGGAGAACACTCTCTCTCCAACACACACACACACACACACACACAGACACTCGGCTAGTTTTAAACTTCAACCTACAGTCTACTTGTAAGTAACAGCAGCCAAAAGTACAGTACTGTGCAAAAGTTCTAGGCAGGTGTTAAAAAATACTGTAAACAAAGAATGCTTTCAGAAATATAAATAATGATTGTTTATTTTTATCAATTTACAAAATGCAAAGTGAGCGAACAAAGGAAAAATCTAAATCAAATCAAAATTTGGTGTTACTACCTTTTGCCTTCAAACCAGCATCAATTCCTCTAGGTTCACTTGCACAAAGTCAGGGATTTTGTAGGATTATAGTCATTATATTATTTTGTAGGATTATAGTCATTATATTATTTTGTAGGATTATAGATCTGTGGTTAGTTCTCCAAGATGTTTGGAACAACCTACCAGCCGAGTTCCTTCAAAAACTGTGTGCAAGTGTACCTAGAAGAATTGATGCTGTTTTGAAGGCAAAGGGTGGTCACACCAAATATTGATTTGATTTAGATTTCTCTTTTGTTTATTCCATGCATTTTGTTGATTGATGAAAATAAATGATTAACACTTCCATTTTTGAAAGCATTCTTAGTTTACAGCATTTTTTCACACCTGCCTAAAACTTTTGCACAGTACTGTAGCTGGTTTAAATGTAATAATTACCCTAGAAAGCTAGAAAGTAAATCTAAGCTGTTCATCCAGTAATACTGAGCATTCGTACTGTAGGACACTCAAATCACACGCCGGTTTGAATGAGGTTTTGGAGGTAGAGTGTGTTATGATTTTTAGCTTGTGAAAATCCATCCATCCCTGCATCCCTCCCTCCCCGCTTCCTTCCTCCATTCCATCCCTCTCTTCCCCCATCCCTCCCTCCACGTATCTGGTTAAGAGCAGGTAAATCAGGCCTGCTGTTTATAATAGCTGATAAACATAAAGCAATGTAAAGGTGGGTTCTTTAACAGTGTTGGGAGTGTTGACGTGTAGTAGTGTCTCTTGTTATTTTACTCATTTGGCTCAAACACTTAATATCATTTATTGTTCTTACATCAGTGTTATTTCTGTAAATACAACAAATTCATTCTCAGGTGCGTGACGTGAGGTTGGTGAAAACACGATGCTAAATCCTGGAGATGAATGTGAATGTGAGTATGGATCAGCAGCGTATCTATTTGATATGTAGTGTTCTGCACTTCTGTCTTCTTCATTTCTGACACAATCCTCTTATGGCTCTTTCTTAGTTTTCCACGGAGAACGCCTGAGTGGCCGTGTCTGTGTTTCTGTTTAATCTGACATTAATCCTACTGGGTTCGATCTTACAGCTCACCGATTACACAAGCCCTCCTTCAGACGGCTATTCACGTGTCAGGTGTTAGTCCACACTCTAACTGTTTAACGAGTCTGTAATGTTTCCAAACGGAGATCAAACCGCTGTTGTGTTCTGACGGTTTATGAGCTGAGAACCAGGAGCCGGGCTTTGTGATTTGATGAATAATAAATCAGAGCGAGATCAAACACTAATGGAATGTTTAATGTCTTTACTAAGAGTGTGTGTGTGTGCGCTAAAAGTAGCGGCACTACTAACTTAACTGCTTTTTGTAGCTTATCCCTGTTTGTAACAACAATCAAAAGCCCAAAGGAAGTCTTTCATGGGGGACTTTACTGGATGTAGCTGTCTAATCTAAAGGTGATTATCACTCGTTAAGTTTTGAGGGAGGATCAATTAAATAGATTTTTCGTTTTCTGTGACCGGCTCACGCATCAGAACCAGGATTTAACAGTGACGTCAGGTTCGATAAGGAGCCGCGTTTCATCTGCAGCAACGCCGTCATCTCCAAGCGACCGAAGCTGTCACCAGAACTCAGCTCAGCTCCACATCTACAGCACCTTAAAAAGGGATAAATGAGGAGAAAAACGAGGCGAGACGGAAGAAGAGCCGCTTCCCAACGCTGCGTCTGTCAGCCTCCATTCAGCTCTGCGCCAGTGACTGGTGACAACAACAACACGCTCCAAAGACACAGAGAGAAAAATCAGCCCAACATCAGCACCATGACAACCACACCAATTACTGACGGAGAGAGACGCAGCGCCTGCTGATGGACAGATCAGAGCAGGAGGAGGAGAGAGAGGGATAGACAGAGATAGAGAGGGAGGGAAGAATAAAGAGAGAGGGATGAATACAGAGAGATTGATATAGAGACAAGGAGAGATAGGAGGGGAGGGAGAGAGGGAAAGAAAGAGAGAGATGGGAAGGGGGAGAGAGGGAGAGAGAGAGAAGGAGAGAGAGAAAGAGAGGCGGGGAGGGACAGAGAAAGAGAGAGCTGATGTGACTACACAAATTCACTATTCATTTCCAAATGCTCCAAACACTCTGATCTAAGTTAACAAGCACAACAACCCCAAACTCCAGCAGTGCGACAAACACACACACACACACACAAGAATAAACATGGAGGGATGGAGGGAGGGATGAAAGAGTGCAGCGCAGCGCCGTACAGAGCTCGTCCTCCGTCGTTACGGCTGTGGGATAATAATCAGCGGACGCTCCGTCTAAAAAGCAGCGCACAAAGGAGGAGGTATTTTGGGTTGTGCTCCCACAATGCACCACTCTCCACCTGGCACACAGCTTTTGTGTAGAGCAGAAACAGGAGCCGCATCAATTAGCACCTTGTGATGAGACAGTCAGCCAGAGGAAAAGACGGAGAGAGGGATCAAACATGTGTGTCTGGGATAAATAAAGAGCTACTGCTCATCAAACACCACCACTACAGCCTCAACGATTCATCAGTCTGCGATTTTATCAGCCGATCTCATCAACGATAAACTGTTAGTGATGAAAATACATTTAAAGTATAAAACTGTAGTTGGTGGAAACAAATATCTTATATGGGCAGATTAAAAAAAAATTGAAAAACTGGAAGATACATGAAAATGTAAATATATATAATATACAAATGTGGAAAAATAAAAACTGAAATATTGGCAAATAAATGTCAAAATAATTAAGCAGGAAAAATTGTTGGTGGAAACATATAAATCATATTACTCAATAATGATGCATTGATTCTGATGAATCGCAAATCCCCACAACAATACACTGATAACAATAAATCGTGAAACCCAATAATGATACACTGATAATGATAAATCATAAATCTATATTACAATACATCAACAACGATAAAGCATAAATCCCAACAACGGTAAATCGATAACGATGAATTGCAAATAGATTGATAACGATAAATCACATTTCCAGATAATGATATATCAACGAAAATAAATCAAATTTCCCAACAACAATACAACTATAAAGATAAATAGCAATTTCCGCTTATTTGCCGTCTTGTCCCTGTGGGTGTCGTTTTGTTAGAACAGGGACGCTGAGCGGTCAAGCAGCTCCCACTGTGCCCTCGTAGCCTGGCACCAGCACAGTTGCCGTGCCAACCAGACACGGGTTTTATTCTCCGTGAGCATGTTGTGTGTTCTGACCTCATGACTTAAATCAGACTGTGTTGCAATTTCCCCGGCACTTTATCCCCCAAAAAATGTACATTGATTTAGGGCTGTCCGACATGACTTTAAATCAATATCATAATCAATTGAACCAATTCACCTCACCAATCAATTGCGGTGGCATTTCCTGATAACGATACATCCATAACGACACAAGTCCCAATAACGACACATTGAAAACAATAAACTGCATTTCCCATTAGTGATACCTCAATAATGACCCAGCACGAACCCCAATAACACTACACTGATATCGATAAATCTCATTTCCCCATAATAATACACTGATAATGATCAATCGCATTTCCCGATAACGATAAATTAGTAACAACCACATAGAGATACATTGCAATACCAGCGATACTGAAACCTCTGATGTGGTCTCTAAATTTTTAAGAGATATCATTTTTCATTTTCTGGGATATGAGAAGGCGTATCATGATATGGGATTCTGGTAGTATCGTACAGCACTAAAAAGTGCTCAGGGGTCAGATGTGCGTATTTTGATGTACAGCATGTGGGGGTGGTTCCATTAAAAAGCTGCAGCTGTTGATACGGGGCATTTTATTTCGGTACTTCAATACTGAACAATATACTGCAGGATTGTGGAACTGGTATGGAGGCAGACGCCCCCAACGGTGTGCACATACACACTCATTATCGATTTTCTGGAATTCGTGTCGAGCTCCGTTACGCTCACGACACACCGACGTCCGACTCAACCTTGATGTTTCCATACAGCAGGTCCAGATTCAACCGACTGCTAAAATGTCAAAGCAGGACCAACTCAACCTGTTACAACTAGAGCGGCAACAATAAATCGATATATTCGATTATTAAAATAGCTGCTGATAATAATACATTATTAATGATAAATCGGGATCGTGTTACATCGATAATGATTAGCTGCACTTCCCAATAACAATACATTGATAATGACAGATCACAAATGTGAATAACGATACATTGATAATGATAAAACGCAATAACGCTGCAGAGACAATAATGATGATAAACATGGGCTACAGAAATCTGATCAAACCTGTTTTAGACTACATGCTGAGACAGACAGCGCCATGGCCTATCGCACGCCACATACATAGGCTTGGCCGAACACCAATGCAAAAGCCAATCACTGACGCCGTTGCAAATTGGCCCATCCCCCTTAAGAGGCAATGTTATAAACAAAAGCAACGTGTTTACTAATACTGTTTGTTCATTTTAACTCCAGTTTATATTAGGATAGAGCCTCTTTAGAAACTGGAACAGCATTATAAAACTATCATATTGATAAATATTGATATCAATGATATATTTTTTAGTCAAATCACCCAGCTCTAATATATGTAGATATTACAGTAATGGTTTTCATTGGGCTTCGAACGAGGATGGAATTTGTGGGGAAGTTTGAATACAGATGGATAGAAGTGCTGCGAACAAGTGAATGACTGGATGAACGGGCATGACGTTGTGCATCTTCAACTTTAACTCCAAATATGAATCATTGCTTCAAAAATACCTCCTGCTGACTCCACGTCTCTGCCTACTACTGCTGCTGCTGCTGCTCAGCTCTATATCAGGCAGAAGGGCCTCCCACACACACACAGACACACTGTGACGCACAATGCAGACGGGCTGCCACACCATTAAAACCTCTTCACCCTGCATATCTATACATATAGATAAATACATAACTATAACACACACACTCGTGCATTACTATCTTAGTGATAGCTCCATTCACTCCCATAATGACTAGATGTAAATAAAACTACAACCACACCAAACTCTAACCTTAACCTCAGTAGCTAAAAGCCAATTTTTACCACATCTTTTAATTTCTCTAATAAAACAGAGATTTTTCTATAAAACCATTTGTCCTTATGGGCACTGGTCTTCACAAACCATGAAAATACCCCCACAAGCCTTAAAAATCGACAATCAGGTTTTCATAAATGCAATGCAACAAGTCAAGTCAGAATGGTTGCTAAGATACAAATTTACCAAAATAAATAAAGACAGAAGTTTTAGAACACAAATGCAATGCAGCACTCACAGGTAATGCTGTCGGGACACAGCAACTCCAAACGTAAATGTGGAGAAATATTAACGTTTTGTGTTAATGGGGAAAAATGAGTTAGCCGACACACATTCAGACTTTTAATAATACTCCAATTATCAAAATTGGTACCGGATTAAAATACTCCTGTATCAGTCCAGCTCCTCTAGTAACTAGACCGGTGGCTAAAGAGAGTCAAAATATTCCACTGCAGGCTAATGAGTGTCTCTCTCTCTCTCTCTCACACACACACATACACACACACACACACACACACACACACACACACACACACACACAGACTCATTCTCTAACACATGATGGTTCAATTTGTTTACCCCACCATTACACCCATTTAATGCAGATCAGGGTTCAAACTGCTAGCCCAGAAAATGTGTTGGTGCCTTTCAGTTACACACACACACACACGGGTCATTAAAGAGTGAATCAGAGCTAAAAGAGAGGACGTCTGAGCAGTAAAATGCTGGTTACGCTGTGACCCTGCAGCACAACACTGGATGAGCAGAAACAGCAATTTAGAGCTGGAGCGAGACACCAGCACTGCTGCAAGAGGATGGAGGGAGGACACGATGAGGAAGAGTGGAACGACGCGTTGAGGAAGGAGGGAGGATGGGTGGAACGATGTGAGAGGAAGGAAGTGTGGAACTACGCGATGAGAAAGGAAGGAAGTGTGGAACTATGCGATGAGAAAGGAAGGAAGTGTGGAACTATGCGATGAGGAAGGAGCGCTCCAGCAGCATTGTGGTGGTTGAGTTTTGGAAGGCAGGATGGGAGCAGGAGGGGGAACGCATGCGTCTCTTACTGATGGGGATTAAATCTCATTCATTGCAGCGTTCACACTGCAGATCTATTTTTACCTCTAGACTGGAGAGCACATGGGAGAGGAGGGTGTGCTGAGCATGAATGGAGGGAGGAGACAGAGAGAGAGAGAGATTACAAAAAAGAAATATGGAGAGGTACAGAAAAACAGACAGAAATGAAGAAGAGGGGTAAAGGGGGAGACGCTGGGAAGAGAGAAAGAAAGAGAGAGAGAGAGAGAGAGAGAGGGAAAGAGGGAGAGGGGGAATGCTGGGAAAAGAGAGAGGGAGAGATAAAGCACATGTATGTACAGTATGTATCCATCATTTCCTGTGTAGATGTGGAGGTGACGATGAAGCTGGTTTTAGTTTTTAATCCTGCATCATCATCATTTGGTCTCAGCGTCCACACACACACACACACACACACTTGAGTGATCTCCCCATCGTCGCCACACCTCCCGTTTTCTAATTGCATCACCACGACGACGAGCAGGAGGCTGATAAATCATTGACCTGGAGTCTTTGTACTTTGCCTGGATTAATGATGTCTACTTAATCCAGCACCACTCCTGATGAAGAACAGAGATTATTATAATATATGAGAAAAACAAGAAAGCATCCACACACATGACTGATCACGGTGGTGCCATTGCTGCCCTATCCGCGTCGCCACGACAACCAGGAGGCTGACAAATCGGCTCTCTCCTGCGCTATCGATCGGGGTCGGGAACGTGAGGAGACGCGCAACACCTCCGGCGTGACGGGGGCACCGAAGAGTCAGCGGGCAGCAGGGCGATGAGGCGGAGGAGGAGGACGGCTCCAGGTGTGTGTGTACAGTATGTGTGTGTGTGATGTGTCTGCGTTTGTAGGAAGTCACGACGCCGAGCGATCAGAGCGGGATGTGAGCCGACCCTCTCTCTTACTAGGGCTGGATGATACCACCCCAAATCAATATCACGATTAACTGCAGTGAGCATCACATGTTGTTATCAGATTTTTATTCCACACAGTTTTTCTGACCGCAGCTCCTCCTACCGCTGTGGTGCTAGAAACTTTGTTCCAACTTTTTTGCCTGCTTTTTCCTCATAGACTAAAATGTGGCTAAAATTTTAACGCTTTACTGCGCGGCCGCTGTTTTTCCACAAAGCCACCAAATTTGATGTGATTCGAATGCCCATGGGCCTCTTCACATATCTGTAACCATTACGACCAGCACTCGTTTGTTTCATCCTTTTATTCTGTTTATTTTTCACATTCACTTTCTCCCATTAAGAATACATGTGATTTAGGACTGGAAAGCTTCCCTCGGCTTGTTTTCACACGACAGTCGACACGGTTCTCATGCCACCTCAGATCACCTCACAACACACATCTCAACCTGTTTCCGCCCGCACTAGTCTTTTTCTTACTGAAATCATCCCTCCTTCTTTCTACATTCACTTCAATGCATTTTAATCACAGTTTTTCTACTCGACCAGTCTTCAAAATATCGGCATTGTCACATTGGCATTTTCCTGCAGAAATGCATCTCTAGTTTACTTTTTCTGTTTGTTTAACGGTTAGGGAGTTGGCCCTGTGACCGGAAGGTTGCTGGTTCAAGCCCTGGACCGGTACAGGTAACGCTGAAGTACCATCCACATGCACTGCCCCTTCACGGATGGGTCAAATGCAGAGCTCACATTTGGTTGTGGTGCACTGTGCTGTGTTCACAATGACAAATACTCACTCACTTTAATTTGCATAAATACTGGATGTGGAGTAGTTTATGTTTTTAAGGGGACACTACATCAACACACTGGGTAAAGTAGTAACAGAATTATTTTTCTAAAGAGCATATTTAGAAACACAGGCAAGAATGCGTTGATTAGAGGTTGTGAATGTCAGTTATAATTAATTTTAAATGAACTGCCCAGCCCATGCCCTCACTGTAAATTCTGGATAGACAGGGCAGATGAAAGGAACTGCATATACTGTATATACGTATGTATTCAGTACGGGTGTGACGAGACACAGCTCACGAGACGAGACCACACACAAGAATGAGTCGATGAGAACGAGCCGAGACGAGATTTTAACAATATATTAAAGAAAGTTTAGCCAGAAATGAACAAAAACAAATATCACCAAAGGGGGATACGGAGGGGAGGGCAAGAGAGAGAGAGAGAGAGAGAGAGAGAGAGAGAGAGAGAGAGAGAGAGAGAGAGAATTAATGAGAATGACTGACAGGAATAACAAAAAAACAGGATGGAGAGCAAAAGAGGTGGACTGACAGAAAGAGACAGAGCAAGAATGAGTGCGAGACTGACACAGAGATGAGAGACTGACAGAAGGAGAGAAAAGTATAGGGAGATGGAGAAAGATGAAGAGATGTAGAGAGAGAGGTGCATAGAGAGATAAAGAAAGAGAGAGAGAGAGAGATGGAGCAGTGAATGGAGGGAATACATAAATAAGGAGTGTGCATTCAGAAAAGGGAGGGAATGAGAAGAGAGAGAGAAAGAGAGAGTGTGATGGAGAAAAGAACTGAAAGATGCAGAAAGAGAGGTGAAGCAAGATAGAGACAGATAGAGGGAGAGAAAAGTATAGAGAGATGGAGTAAGAGAGAGGGAGAAAAATTAAAAGAGAAAGAGATGGAGAAGTGAATGGAAGCAACATACAAATAAGCATTGATGGGGTTGTAGGCATCCAGAGGAGGGAGCGGAGAGAGGGAGAGGGAGGGAGAGAAAGAGAGAGAGAGAGAGAGAGAGAGGGAAAGAAAACAGGGAAGCGGAAACTCCCTCCGGTTACCATAGAAATACATTCTTCCCCTCAATCTGGAATCAGCCTCTCACACTAATCTTATAGCCCCCTCTCTCTCTCTCTCTCTCTCTCTCTCCTCCCGCTGTATTCCCCATTCAGCCTCTTCCTGCCTCTATGGATGTAATAAAGCAGGATGGAGGGATGCAGGCGGACGAGAAAGAGGGAACACCACCTGCTTTTGTAAAAATGTGCTCCTGAAATAAATAAAATAAACCAGCAAGGGACAAAAACAACCAGCAAGCTACAGCAGAGTCCGCCACCGCGCTAGCAGCTAACGTCTGGCACGTTACACACACACACACCCCTTTTGTAAATGCGGAGACAAACACACGCACGCTCTCGAATACCAATTCACCCTGCCGGGAGCTACGTGGTAGAAGAAAACGGTGTGGGAAACACACACACACACACACACAGAGAGGCAGGGATTCCCGTCCTGCTGCACTGCACTGCACTCATAATAGCGTCATGAATAACATGCTCTTAGACAAGGGGAGCCGAGAGAGCAGCGTGAAAGCGTTAATCCTCACTCTGTTTCTCTCTCTCCAACATACACACACACTAACCGGCTCACACACATACGCACCACGCTGTTTATCTGCAAAGCTCTCACGATCCTCAACGAACCCAACAGTGAGAGAGAGAGAGAGAGAGAGAGAGAGAGGGAGAGAGGGGGAGAAAGATAAAGACGGAGAGCAACATCTGCATGGATACAGTGAGACTGACACTCACCCGCCACGTTGCCTGGTGACGGTGGCCGTTCTGCGGTCTCGCTCGGCAATCTGCCACCTGTCAGCACGTGTGTGTGTGTGCGTGTGTGTGCGTGTGTGTGTGTGTGTGTGTACTCACTCAGACCTGGCCGGGACGGTGAGTGCACGGCTGTAGAACCAGCCTACAAAGGGCAGGTGTGTCGGCCCGAGGGCCGGGCGTGGCGGTGGCGTCGGGGCAGCGGGGCCAGGGGCCCGATCCGGAGACGTGAAATTCCATGTGTCATCTTCTGCCTGGAGCGAGGGAACGAATGGAGGGACGGCTGCAGAGGAGGAGGGGGAAAAAAAAGGGCAGGGATGAGAACGCGAGAGGAGCGAGAGAGAGAGAAGTAAAGCGTGTGTGTGAGAGAGAGAGGGGGGAGAAGAGGGAATGCAGGAGTGCGTGTAAGAGAGAGCGAGAGAGAGGGGGGGGAGGGAGGGAGGGATATGAGCGGCGAGCGAGGGAGCAAAGGGAAGGAAGGCTGGAGCGGAGGGGAAAAAAGGAGAGGAGAGGACAAGAACTTGAGAGAGAGAGGGAGGGAGAGAGAGAGAGAGAGAGAGAGAGAGAGAGAGAGAGAGGGAAAGCAGTAGTGTGTGCCAGAGAGAAGCAGAGGGAGAGGAAAAGGCGAGAATGCAGGAAAGTGTGTGTGTGTGTGTGTGAGAGAGAGAGAGAGAGAGAGAGAGAGAGGGAGACGAGTGAGAGAACGAAAGAAGAGATGTCTGGAGAGGAAGAAGAGGAGGAGGAGAAAAAAGGGACGGGGATGAGAACACGAGAGGAAAAAGAGAGGTAAAGCGTGTGTGTCAGAGAGAGGGAGAGGGAGAAGAGGGTAAGGAGGAGTGTGTCAGACAGAGAAAAAGAGAGAATGAAAGAAGCGACAGCTAGAGAGGAGGAGGAGGAGAAAAAAGTATGGGGATGAGAGTTCGAGGGGAGAGAGAGAGAGAGTAAAAGAGAGGGAGATGAGTGAGGGAATGAAAAGAGGGATGGCTGGAGAAGAGGAGGAGAAGGAAAAATGATGGGATGAGAGCTCGAGAGGAGAGAGTGAACACAGGAGTGTGCGAGAAAGAGAGAAAAAGAAGGAGACAAGCGAGGGAATGAAAGGAGGGACAGCTAAAGAGGAGGAAGAGTAGGAGGAGGAGGAAAAGGATGGTGATGAGCGCTCGAGAGGAAAGAGGGAACGAAAGAAGGAACCACTGGAGAAGAGAAGTGTGTTTGTGCAAGAGGGAGAGAGAGAGAGAGAGAGAGAGAAGACGAGTGTGGAGAGATGAAGGAAATGAAACACTCCGTAATAACCCTTTATTTCAGCAGTTCAGAAACACTTGCGCAGAGCTTCAGCAAATCTACACATTTCATCAACTGTGTTTGCCCCCAGTTACAATCCAGAAACAAAGAGCATCCTCACCAACTAGTACTTTAGCTTTTAACTGTTTAACTTCTAGCGGTTAGCATTAGCATGGCCACCATCTACTCAACTGCTGCATGACTATTTTTAACACTGTAATGAAATATTCATAATAATGAAATTATTCTCTTTACACATAGTTTTTTGTCATTCGAAGCCAGTACGAAGAACAAGAACACTAGAGGAGAAAAACCTCAAACAACTGTTGAAACAATCAGGCAAAAAGACAACAAGAGTTAAGATAAAGAGACAGCAAAATAAAATCCAACAGTTAAATCTGTGACTGTACTTTGCCAAATCAAATTTTAGGGGCAGTTGGTGGCGTAACGGCAGGGTGTTCGCCCCATGATCGGAAGGTTGCAGGTTCGAATCCAGGGCCGGTAAAGTTACCACTGAGGTACTGTTGTTCAGAAAATCCAACCTTACAGTCTGATTAAAGTCCAAATCTTGGGCTCACGATTCAATTCAAAATCAAATGACTCATAAGCAATTCACGATTCATAAAGGATTTACAAGTCAATACACAGATGAATTTGTTTCCAGATTGCTGTTTTGAGTTACTTTTCCCACTTGACTGTGGCAGATCATCAACACAATCACAGTGAATCACATTCACTATTAAATGTAATGCAAATGAAGCAGGTCTATCTGGGCAGATTTCCACATTGCACCATCTATAAGATTAGTGAGCCGAACTGAAAAATATGGTCGAGTTTTTGGAATTGTCATAACAACATGGCTCAAGGCAGAGACAGCATAAAGTGGGAGACCATGCTGTTGTTTATTAAAGAAACTATGTACCAAAGCACAATCACACATAATTTGAAAAGACACATGAAAGAAAGTAAAGGGTGCAACCAGCGCCACAGCGGGCAAGCGAGGTGTGGCAGAGAGAGAGACTGACTGCAGACTCCCCAGCCCAGATTTATCTGGCTCCTCGTGCCATCAATTAGCTTACGTCACCCGAACCCGAGAGGTCCCCATGCAGGCCAAAAACAGACAAACACCGCACACAAGCCAACTGCACTGGCAAACAGACAGGACGAGTGGCAGATCCAGCATGGGAAAGCTGGGGCGTCACGGAATGCATGAATCGATATTGAATCGACAGAGAAAGAATCACGATTTGATTGGATTTATGTTGAACGCCCCTTGTGTAATCCCCACAGAACAGAGGTGTGAACCTTCACTGGTCTCACAATTTGATTCAATTACGATCATCAGGTCAACCATTTGATAGGATATCTCAATGCAGCATCAATTTTTCTACATTACTTCACATTGCACACAGATTGGGCAGAGATCACAGATCGGCAGCCACAGTTACTACCGAGAGGTTCTGTTTAACTAGAATTATTATGCCGCAGCCAGAAAATCACCAAGCCACGTCATTATGTAATAATCCACAGGTTTTCAACTGCTTCTGTCCCAGGGACCACCACGTAGACTAAGCAGTAGTATGGAGCTGTCCACTGTGTGTGGAGGGAATTATTGTCTAATATTTTTTAGATATTTGCATTAAATTCATTATTAATTAGAGATGCATTTCCGCAAGAAAACATCCATATGAGTGCTCAGGTTTTGCAGCTTTGGCATGAAAACTGGCTAAAAGATTTTGCTTAAAAAGCACTGAAGTGAACGGGGAAAGAACAAGGGATGATAAAAGTGTGGAAAAGACGAGTACGGGTGGAAACAGATTGAGATGTGTGTTCAGTGAGGTGGTCTGAGGTAGCATAAGAAGAGTGTTGACTGAAAACAGGCCGAGGGAAGCTTTCGAGTCCCGAATCCCACGTATTCTTAATGGGAGAAAACAAATTGGTTCCTATGGATTATGGTCTGCCACTGCATCGATCCAGAATCGTTCACATCTGTATCGTGATGCAACGGTTTATGTGATTAATTTCATCACCCCTACTACAGATCCCTCCCTCGCTCCCTCTCCCCTCTTCCTCCCTGTGGAGAAGACACCGCACCCTGCCGGCCTGCCTCAATCTCATTACACCGCTCTGTGTGTGTGTGTGAAATTCAATTGCTAAAGTGGGAAAATGAAAACATGCTCTGAAACTCAGAAAGCTATCCAGCATTAGGGGTGGACCAATTATCAGCCTGTCCGATATTTAGCGATATTGTGATTCCCGAAACAGGTCATTTTTTAAACTAACATGGTGATAAATTGATTTTTTCTTGCCGTTGCTTCTCAGGTCTAGAAATGGGATTTATTAAACACATTATTAAGCCTGATTATAAAGAGTCATAAAAATAAGTATAAAACATCTTAATAAAGTATGTAATTATGACCCTGTTACACAGATAGTCCACATACACAGTATTGTTGGGATCTAAAATAAAGGTGGACTGATTAATCGGCCTGGTGGATTATCAGTAGCAATATTTAACATTTTTAGCAGCTATTTTTAAACCAATACGCTGATAAAATAATTGAATGTGAAGATGTGACATCTGATTCTCTCCATCTATCTGATTAGTTAATATTTCACAGTGGCAGACATCGGAAAGGAAATTAAAGCAGATTAGGGTTAGGGTTAGGGTTACGACACGACAGCGCCGTCACTTCAAAGTCTTATTAATGCTGGGTTGTAGCACGGCAGTCTTTTCTTGTAATTACGAGAACTGTATGTCATACGAGATCCTAAATCGAATCGAATGAATATCATTTTGTAGCAGAAGCTAAATTAAAATTGCATGAAACTTGTGATTTACACCCCTGGTTGTTGAAATATGAACATATCCCCAGACTATCATTTACTATTCCACCTCTGTATCCCAGAAGACAGTGTTCTCCTGCTGTTCATCGGACAGTGACTCACAAGTGCGATCTTAATCAGTGCTAACATTAGACTTAACAGCCTTTATCATCTCTCCCTGCAGACAGAGCGCAGTTCAGTAACCCGGCGTTAAGGGGGCAGTGTAGAGTCTCACCTTGTCTCAAGCCGCTCCAATCCACGCTGGAGAAGAAGGGATGTGAGCGAAGGCCCTCGTAGTCCAGACGCTCTCGTGCAACGCACAGCAAACTCTGCACCAGGTCCACAAACTCCGAGCTCACCTTGGGCTCGGCCGGGAACTTCAAGTAGCGCTGCGGGAAAAATAAATTAGGAAAGAAAAAAAGCACAATCAGCAACAGGACAATGTAATGTAATTCCAGCTGGTTAGAGCTGTCTATAAAAGACCTTAAAATCGGGTATTGCTGGCATTGGGCTGATCTATGGAGCCGATCTCTTCAATTAAATTGTACGTTTTTATATGTCTGTGTGTGAGTGCGCGCACAATAGGTTCTGCATGGGAAGTGTGACTGACAAATCACACCGTTATAATGTTTAATTTCCTTAACAACACCAGTTCTCACTCACAATCTCTGTGTTGATGATGGTTTTAGCGCCGCAGGATTAGGGGCCGTCACTAAATGACAACTGTGTTTAAAGGAATGATTTTTGAGATGTTTTAATAATAAATAATTTAGCATATATATTTGGGTGTGTAATTATTACCCATCCATAGATTGGCCCAGTGTTACCCCCCACACCACATCCAGCTGCATGCCTCATCATCAGACCCATATCCCATATACAGTACATATATGATCGGTGCATCCTTATTTTACGGCTCAGTTGTTAGATATTTGTTAGATACAGTTTCTGTACAAGAAAAGAGATAGAAAACATTTAAAAACACAAGTAGGTGAACGTTTGCTGCTGACTGTAAGTAGCTTTTCACCTGGAAGTTGATGATGTTGTTGATGGTTTTGGCCTCAGTGCCGTCGCTGAAAGGTGACTTCATGTAGAGCATCTGGTATCCGACCACCCCCACGGACCACCAGTCACACTCAGCCCCATAGCTGCATTGAGGGCCCCCACTAAGCGCCGAGACGACCTCGGGGGCCAAGTAGTCACGAGTATCCACGGGAAGCCTGGACCAGCACACCTGAAACCACAGCCACAGCTTTAAAATCTTCTCTATATTAACATGTGCATTAATTCATCTGATGTCATGTTCATAACTACATAAATACTCTATAACTGTGGCTGCAAATTTAAAAGTGTGAACATATTATTTGGAGAAGTATGATGAGTTCGAGTGTTCAATAAGACTCAACGTCAGCATGACAGCACGTAAAGACTGAAATTACCGCTTTATTTGGAGTCAGCTTAGCTGCCGATCCAAAGTCTGCCAGTTTAACGTGTCCCGTGAGATCAATAAGAACATTCTCTGGTTTCACGTCTCTGCCAAGCAAGGTAAAAAGACAGGATTTAATGGAGCATGAAAGAAAAAGAGTGAGAGAGACAAATTACCAGAGAAACAGAGATCAAAAGGCACAAAAACACGTTGACATTTTACAACAGCCCTAAAAACTCCCACCTGTGAACAGATCTGTGTTTATGTACATCAGACTCACATGTACTACGGGTTGACAGATTAGTGGCACTGATATTTAATGTTTTATGGTTATGGGCATCAGTCATTTTTTAAACAGATATGCCAAAGATGTGCTTCTCTGGCATCTGACTGAAGGCAATGAAAGGAATTAATGTCCGAGACACATGGAGAACCCCTTTGTGGGGTTTCCATTCCATACCAATTCCATTTTTGTATACCTTACCTATACATGTTTTAGTGAATGTTGGACTTCCCTGTGAGAGTCGTGCGCGTTAACAAACGCAGCGCAATAAATATTATTTATGCGTCATGATTCCTCATGGTTAAAGGTCAAGTCACAGAGAGCGAGAGGTATTAGGGAAAACTGGAAAACGTCGTGCTGGGAAATGAGAGAATCGTTAGGAAGAATTGATAACATTGGAGGTGTACAGTTCCGATGGAACTGATCAATTGAACCAGGTTCTGAGTCGGAACTGGTTTTCGATTCCCACTCCTATTCTCGACACTTGTTGGACTGTTTATTAGGAACCTCTAGCGTGTTGATGTACTACTAGAGACTATAGCTGAAGCACACTTACGCTGTAGTTGTTGCAGAATGTTTTTGGGAACGTTCCAAAGAGCCCGGCTGATAAATCGGTGTACTGTACTGAAGTTCTTATGAACTGCCGTGTGGGATCAGGAGCTCACCTGTGCACGTAGCCCATCAGGTGTACAGCGTGAGCAGCCTGCGCCAGCTCTGCCAGGTAAAACTGAGCGGCCACCTCGTCAAACTGCTCCTCATAGCGGTTCAGCAACGACATCAGGTCTCCTCCCGGCAGGTACTCCATCACCTGCACACACATACACACGCACAGCCTTACCCTGATGCTACAAACACACACACACTAGGGCTGGGTGTTATGACCTCAAAGTATTAACAGAATTGTGTAAATAATCACCATGAGCAAGATCACACGAACTAGAGGCTCTGAATGTCGATTTTGACAAAAATGTTCAGCTCTCCTTCTCTCCATCAGCAGCATGCTCACACAGGGCTGTATGATATGACCTCAAATCAATATTACGATTAACTGAACATTTACCTTGATTATGATTAATAAACCATTATTTTGTTGAACTATAAACGGCGTCTGAAAAATCCCACACTACACCGCCTCTCCTCTAAGAAGCGTTTACTCGGTTCAAATCCAAAATCTGATGTAGGTAGCCGTCCGCAGAAATGCTGGCAATTAACCTCTAATTAGTTAATTGTCTTAAACGCCACCTTGAGAGGAACGAGCCCAACTGTAAGTCTGCGGGAGAAGAAGAAAGAGCTGTGGAAGGATTACATAAAGAGCGGAGTTGTACTGCAGCTGTAAAAGGGAAGAAGCTTCCAGAAAGAATTCAAACAACAGCTCATTGGTATTCTGCTTGATGTGGGAATCAGAGGCAGACATCCGAACACCGGTAATGCAGGAGCGAGTTGCAGTCACTGTAAAAACAGCTCTCATAAGTACACTTTTATTCCAATCAGTCTTCATTTCGGTAAAGAAAAGTACGTTGAAAAATCTTCAGCAACAACCTTTTTGGTCAACAACACTGACTGAGACAACGCGCTGCAGAGCCAAAAATAGATCCTGAATAATAAAGCTGCGAGGAACTGTAAATTAGCTTTGGTTAATGAGAGGAGACAGGAATAAATGTTAGGCTGTCACAGGGCTGGGCGATATGCCCTAAAATCAACATTACGATTAATTTGACAATTTATCTCAATTACAATTAATCACAATTATTAGGGGATCCAAGCACGAAGTGCTAATTACACAACTGTGTTTAAGGGAATCATTTTTGTTTTAAATAATTTAGCATATACATATGGGTGTGTAATTATTACATGGTTTTAGTAGGAAAAGTCAAGTATTTAAGGATTTAAGTCAAGTATTTACTTAAGCAGAACAGAATAATCTCAGTCTCCTCCTCACAGAGAAATACACACTTGGAATCAGCCCACACCCAAAGCCCAGTGCATCCATAATATAAACCCACAATTTTTATTCTTTTTTTTTTAAAGCTCACTACAACCCCCCCGTCTTCGGAGGACAACTTTATTTCTAATTACAAGTTTCATTTGGGCACAATCCCAAACGACGCAACAATTAGCATATACATGCACAATCCGCTCCAAACGAACATCCACATAAAGGGGGGGACATGAAAAGAGAGAGAGGGAAAAAAGGGAAGAGCAAGAAAGGAAAAAAGGATCAAAAAGAAAAAAACAAACAAAAAGACAAACAAACAAAATGATACAAAACCAAACAATGTTTTAAATTCAACTTCTCCATTTAAAATCTCAGTAGCCATAATGCTCGGATGCTTGAAAATGTGCGTGCGCGTGTGTGAGCAGATTAATTATCATAATCATTCAAACAATATCCAAAAACTCCTGGTGCATTATTCATAAGCTCATCAGCCACGTGAAACGCGTGACTGAGAAGAATGCACACATGCACACACACACAGACACACACACACTGTGTTTTTCTCCATATCTCTTCATCTTGGTCTCGTTATGACAGACAGACTCTCTCTCCCACACACAGACGAGTGTGCGCACTGCAGACACACACTCATTCTCCCTCTCGCAAACACAGGATAACACTATTTCTGTTTTTCCACACACACACACAATCTCACTCAGTCTCTTGTTCTCTCTCAATAACACACACTATCACATTCATTTTTTTTTACTCTCTCTCACACACACACATATATATGACCATCTCTCTCTTCAACACACACACACACACACGCAGGGCAGACAACGTGTGTGTTGTGTTGTGGTGGGAGGCAGTGTGGCAGCTGTGACGTCTGATTTAGTCTGGCACGATGCTGCTCTGACCGCACGTCACACACACAGATTCGGAACATGAGTCCTTATCTAACTCTCTTCAAACAGTCATAATGTGCCTCACACACGTCCCCCCAAAATGAAGTACCCTATAGATCTCTACCCCAGTGCTGTATAGACTCCAGCAGCTCTCCACTCAACACACTCATAGAAAACCTGCCTGTGTGTGTGTGTGTGTGTGTCTTCCGCCTCAGTCTCAAGACGTACGCCCATGCTGGCGATTGCGGACATACACACAAATAGAGAGCATCTGTATAGGAGCTTAGAGGCTGTGTGTGAAGTACTCACACACACACACGCACACACACACAGAGTGAGCATGAATGGGAAGCAGAGCTAGCGGAGCATAAACGCCAACTGCAGCATTCTGGCTCATGTTACCTAGCAACAAGGTAGCCAGGGAGTTCTGACCCATAGCAAAGGAAATGGGGAAGACGAGGGGAAAGAGAGAGGGGGAGACGGATACAGGAAGGATATAAGAGGGAGGAGGGAGACTGATACAGGAAGGAAAGGGAGCGAAAAGGAGAGACAGAGTGAGAGACGAAGAGAGAGTGGGGGGGGGAGAGAGACAAGAAGAGAGAGAATGAAGACGACGAAGAAGAAGAAGAAAATGAAAATGAAGGAGGGAAAGGGGAAGAGAACGGAAGGATATAGGAAGTAAGAGACAGAATGAAAGAGAACGAAAAGAGGAAAAAGAAGAAAGAAGAGGAGAGAGAGAGAAGGAAAGAGACTGATACTGGAGAGAAGGGTGAGTGACAGGGACAAGGAGAGAGAGAGAGAGAGAGAGAGAGAGTACACAAAAAAAGACAATAAGAAGAAGGAGAAGGAGAAAGAGGGGAAGAGGGTGAGTAAAGGATGTGTACAGGAAGGAGAAGAAGGAGAGAGGGTGATACAGAAAGGAAGGAGATGAGGAGAGGAAGGTGGAGAAGGCGGTGGGAGTTGGTGTTGGAATGAGAAATTGTTTCTCTGCAGTCAGTGGTGTGTGTGTTTACTCTCGTGAGAGTCACTACACCCCACTGATAATGAGCTCCTCACAAACCTCAGACAGCTCTTCAGCTGTGTGTGTGTGTGTGAGTCCACACCGGGTATAACCACCACATCCCAACACACACAACTAACCAATCATTTTCCAAAAAACAATTACTGCTGTTTGATTATGTAACCTGCCAGCACAACGCGCACACACAAAAGATTCAAAAGTGGATTTAAACACTCTGAAATGATGTAACTAATGAGACTTGTTTAAACACATCGGTTCAAACTGAAAAATGTGTGACATCCAAAAAATGTAATTTAAATAAATAAACAAAGATTTTAGACGTGTTATTTGTCATTGACCCATCAGTAGTGTTTATTTGGTCTGGTTGCTGGAGGACGTCGCTATTGAATCTTTTCTGAAGTAAATGCAATTTTTTGGTTTTTTAAGGTGATGTTAGTTCTCCGCTTTCATTTTAAGGTTGCACCCACCCTTTACGTGGAGCACACTAATTCCTACATATTGATATGACAATGAGCAGAACAAGCAACACAGCACACTACAAGCCCAAAAGCACATCACACCATTATACTGTTTAATTTCCTTAACAACACCAGCTCTCACTCACAATCTCTGTGTTCAATTCCTGAGTGTAAAAAAGTAGTTCTACACAGTCCAGATTCCTCATGGTTTAAGGTCAAGTCACAGTGAGTGTGCCATAATGTACTGCGACGCAAAAATTGGGAAATAACCGGAAAACGTCATGCTGGGAAATGAGAGAATCGTTAAGAAGAACTGATAACGCTAGAAATGTACAATTCTGACTGAACTTGATCAATTGGAATCAATTTTTCAATTCCCACCTCTAGTTTTCTGTTTAAAAAAAAGACTCAGAGACTGTATAAGATTTGTACCGAGGAGAGGAAGAGAAGAGCCTGACAGAAAATCTCAACACATGCAAATATATATATTTGAGATCCAGGTTTGGGGGAAGTGACGCTCACAGCTCCTCCTGCTGGTAGCATGGAGTACGACAAGAAGTGGAGCTGAGTTTTAGTGAGTGATTATTTGTCATTGTGAACGCAGCACAGCACTCAGTGCCACCACAACCAAATGTGAGCTCTGCATCTGAGTCATCCGTGAAGGAGCAGCGTGCAGCTGATATGGGAAGTGCCTGGTTTAAGCAGCAGCATTGGAGATGGTAAGTTGCTCATGAGTACCTCAGTGGTACCTTCCACCGATCCAGGGCTTGAATCAGCGACCGGGCAACATTTCCTTTTTTACTGCAATGACATTTTGACATTTTGCCTTCACCTTCATTCAGACACATTTATTTTTAACGCTGTTATTCCCATTAGTGCCAACAACTGCTAAATAAACAATCTGCCTTTGTCATGTGATACTACGCACTTTCTTTTGCCATTGTGTTCTCACGTTTTGTCAAAGCCAAAGTCAAAGTAAACTTTGTCATCTCTGCTATATATTGTACAGATACATAGAGAGACAAGACGATGTGGCACATTAGTTCTAATATAGATGAGACGAGGACCTGCTTTCCATTCTAAACTAAAAACTAGCAAACTGGAATTCTACTTCTCAGAACTGAGAGCTTTTATCACAGCTGATGGTTTCTGAATTTTCCTCTCCAAATGAGGTGATATAACCCAACTGTGTCACGTTGTGAGAGCACACTGGCACTAAATCTTTACAATCTGCCTCCATTAGAGGAGCTGGGGGCATAGATGTCACTCCTCATCACCTGGCATCCTGCTGAATGATGAAACTCCATTAATTCCACACAAAACAACAAGGGATGCAGCGATCCGACCTTTTCAGTTCCCACAACAACACTGACATTCGTGCTTACTGTGTGGTCCAACCACAAGTATCAATCTGAAGTCAGTGTTTAATTAATAATCAGTATATCTCTGTGAAGAGGAGACCGAGGAGACTCTGTATAATGGTTTTATTAAATCACAGTTGTGTCATTTTGTGATGCTCCCTAACACTGCAGCACTAAAACCATCAGAAACAGTGAGACTTCCAGCAAAACCTGGTGTAGTTAAACACATTAAACAGCAGAATGCCATGGTCAACATTTACTAGCGTTATGGGCAAAGGTATAAAGCTTCCCTTTGTATGTATGTGTTCCCTCAGAGGGACACTGGTACCTCGGCTCTTTCCTGCATGTTTTCTGTGTTTAATCTAGATGTAGGGCTCTATGATTTGCGTGATGCGGAAAACGCGGACGGAATCACGGAATTCAACAAATCCGTTGTAAAACGCGGAATGTCATATAATTGGCTGATATCAGTGTGTGGGCAAAGCAAAGGTTTCTAATCAATTTTGGCCGCTGCAGCCCCCTGTATGTGTTACCTGTTGAGGCGGGACTCAATTCTGGACTTTCCATACACACACAAATGCACAGAATAAGAGGGGAGAACGTCAACGGTCAGCTATGGTGAAGAGGCTGAAACACCGAAGTCCTCAAAAAATGAAGGAATTCGAGTGTTAGTGATAAGTTTAGAGCAGAACAATAACCAAATGATTTTTATGAATCGGGAGAACAACTCTTTTGTAAGTTTTGCCAGCACACGATAGACTGCACCCGCAAGAACAAGTGACGACCACTTACAGTCAAAAACTCAGATCAGAAACGTTTCATTTTGCACCAAAAAATTTATGTTTGTTGTTGTTTACAGGTAAATGTTTTACCAAAGCAGAAAATGTTCTGCTGAACCCCAAAACTTTGTTGAAGTTGAATAACAGTCATTTAATAACAGTCTTTTTTTTCTATTGCATTGTTCTTTTTTTCCATCCACTCCATAATTAGACACTTTTTAGCTGAATAAATATGATTATAATGAAAAACACAAACTTCAGAAGAATAAAAATGAAAAAACGGAATTCAGGAAAAAATAAAACAGAATTTAGGAAAAAACAAAATGGATTTCATAGGGACCTGTAGATGCTTCTGCTCACCAGGTAGAGGTTATCCTGGTCCTGAAATGCATGCTGCAGCTGAGGGATCCAGGGACTGGTACTGGAAGCCAGAATGGCACGCTCCTCCTCATAGAACGGCGCCTGGAGAGCAGATGGAAGATTAAAATGTATTATTTGCCTAAACTAGCTTTGAGTTTCAGTGCTGACTATCCATTGGTGGTCCAACACTAAGTTTAATTCATGTTCAAGTTGGTCCATGGAGCAGTTGGAAGTGTAGTGTAACGGTTAGGGAGTTGGCCACGTGATCGAAGGGTCACCAGGCCAGGTCCCAGACTGGTACAGGTACCACTGAAGTACTCATGAGCAAGGTACTGTCTCCCCAGGCGCTGCCCATGTCAGCTGCCACTGCTCCTTCATTGAGGGCTCAAAGACAGGTCTCACATGTGGTTGTGGTGCACTGTGTGCTGTGAAACGTTCATTTAATTGTGATATTGATTTGAGGTCGTATCGCCCTTTAAAAGGGTAAATAAAGAGTGTTTCTCACATTGTCCTGAGCAAGAAGCAGGTTCTTGTTTGTGACCTTCATGGCGTAAACGTCCCCCGTCGCTTTCTCCTTCACGACCTGCACCTCGCTGAAGCGTCCACGCCCCACCAGCGCACGCACCTCAAAATCACGCTTACACGGCAGCAGTTCGCCAAGCTCAGCCACCACGTCAGAGACTGTCACCACACACAGGGTAAAAAAGATAAAGCATCAGAGTAAAGTTGGGTGATATCAACCCCTAATCAATCAGATTAATGAAGAATTGTTGCTTGCTTTTGTCCTCATAGCTCTGTGACAAGGTTTGAACTGTAAATTTGTACAGAAAAATTAATTTAAATATTTGACATTACAACTATTCTAGGTAAACTATTTTTTGACAGAATATTCTATGATAAGATCATTTCTGCAAGGTTAGACATGATTAAACAGCCATTAAATTATTTTAAATGTTAAAAAGCTTCATTTGCACAGATGAATTAAATTGGAATTGGGACTGGAAAAAAATATTAACAGAATTTCAGAAATAACTTATAAAACTGTCATAGGCAATTTTATATCGATTAAAAAATCTGGATGTCGATATTGTTGAATTCTTGATTAACTGTCAAGCCCTGTTTAGACTTTTTTATTTAGGGTGCAAGCTCAAAGTGCTACAAAACCCTTCATTTTTCTCTTTGTTACTATTAACATTTTTTCCTACAAAACCGATTGTGCAGATTAAACCGTAAGTCACAGAAAGCTGAAATTTGCAAAGTAAGTAGGAATGGTGTGCATCTTGGCCTAAAGGCACATAATTGGCACTGTAGCAAAGGATATGCTTTGACCTCTAACTCTCGAGTCGTATGACCTAGTGTGAAAATTCCTGCTTTAGCCGATTCTTTGGCTTAAGCCAAACAGTTTTCTAATAGGGGCTATGGACTTAACATTTTGGGATTCTGAGCTAATTTTGAGAACTCCTAGACTTTATTATTATTATTATAGCACTATTAAGATGAGTATTTACATCTGCTGACGAAGTCTGCCACAGGCTTGATCTTCATGAGGTCTGCGGTGGAGCTTAACTCATGGTGGAGCAGAAGCAGAGCATCCAGAAGAGTCTCTCTGGTCAGTGCATTTATCCCGGGAGACACACACGCCACCTTCCCCTACACACACACACACTTACATCATTTAGTAGACGCTCTTATCCAGAATGACTCCCATCTTCCTAATGTCTGGGACCTGAATCAGGGCCAACTCCCTAAGCTTTATGCTACAAAGTGTACGGTGATGAAACTTGTGATTTTACACATCTAGAACACGGAGGTTGTAATGCACCTGGAGCAGCTGGTTGAGGCGTGAACAGCGGCTAGTGATGGGATCCAGCGAAGACAAATCCTTAACACTCTGACCTCCATACCGGAACTTCAGCATCGCTGCAGGGCGAGAGGGGACAGGTCAGTGTGTGTGTGTGTGTGTGTGTCAGTGTACACATCAGAGTGTTTGTGTGTTTTGATCAGTATACACATTTGTGTGTGTGTTTTGTGATTGTCAGTGTGTCCATGTATCATTGCATGTTAATGAGTCTGACAGTGTACAAATCAGCGTGTTTGTACGAGTGTACATATTTGTGTGTGTATATTGTGTTTGTAAGTGAACACATCGGAGTGTGTCTGTTAATGTACAAATCAGTGTCTAGCAAACACGTTTGTATATTGTTGTGTTCCTAACAGTACACATCAGCATGTGTAAGTGTGTTTTATGTGTGCTGTATTTGTAAGTATATAGATTAGAGTGTGTGTGTGTGTAAGTATACACATCAGAGTGTGTGTATGTATGCATGTGAATGTACACATTAGTGTGTGTGTGTGTGTCAGTGTAAGTGGTCAGGTGTGTGTGTTGCTGCGTTTGTAACTGTACACATCAGGGTGTGTGTTTTAGTAATATAGTGCTCAGTGAATGCGTCAGTTCGGTGTAAGTGGTCAGATGTGCAACTAGGTGTGTGTGCGTGTTGTGTTTGTAAATGTACACATTACGTAGTGTGTGCATGTTTCAGTCATATAGAGTGTGTTAGTGTAAGAGTGTAACACACTAACTCCAGGTCTCTCACACTCACACACACACACACACACACACACACACACACACACACAGAGACCACAAACCGCCTAACGGTCAGCGGTTAACGAAGCGGCGGTTAATGAAATACAAGTAAGAACACTTACACAGGATAATTAACACACTGTGTGTGTGTGTGTGTGTGTGTGTGTGTGTGTGTGTGTTCTCTCTCCCCTCAGTAGCAACGCTGCTAGTTAGTTAGCGGCTTCACTTCATCTCCCCTCACTGCCGTTACTGTAAAAGTTGGACAGCGGAGTAAAACAGCGCGGTTGTTACTCACCGAATCGATCTTCTCGGGTGCGTCTTAATTAAAAAATGAGGGATTATTACGTGTAGATTGGGATTATTTTTTTAATTTAATCGCGCGTTTGCAACATGACGGCCGAATACACGCACAAACACTTCACTTCCGCGTCACTTTCAAATTTTGCGCGCGCTTCCCGCCCGCACGCTGGCTCACGTGGTGAGGTGACGTCAGTACGAGCGGCTCCTCCCCTTACTCCTCCCACTGGGGGTTATCAGAGAGCGAGCAGCGGAGAAACGCGGCCGCACAACGCTCACCTGTCTCTCTCACCTGTCTGTCCTTCTGTTGCTGCACTCAACAAGCTCGCTGAATGACAACGTGCTACATAAATAAAATGGCATGTTAATTTATCTGTAGAACACGCCTCGGTTTGTCTATCTCTCTATCTATCTGTATTATGTCTTTCTAATCCATCCGTCCGTCCGTCCTTTGTTGTTATCTGTCTGTCTGTCCATCTGCCTATTATGCCTGTCTCTATGTTTTATCCATCTGTCCATCCATCCATCCTGTTTGTCCATACCTATCCGTCTATCTGTCTGTTCTTTTTCTGTTTTTTTAATTTAACTGTACAAGCATCCATCCTTTCTATCATTTTAAGTGGTAAAATTCCTCAGCTGCAGGACAGTCTCTCTGGAATGGAAATGAGAATTCAGCGGAGCCTCTGTCTGGGTCTGTTAATGCGTCTCTCTATAGTTTAAATCTATTTATTTACTTGGCAATGGAGTAACTTGATGAAACAAAGACGAGTGCGTATGAAATGAGTGAAAAACTGGAGAGACCTGACTGTATCCAGTGAGCAGCGTCAGGTCTCCCTCTCAGCCCTTCTAACAGACACAGCAGATTCCCTGATCTAATGGCTGATGTGACAAGCGCAGTTTTGTATTCTCCTGTATGACGGTGGCCTGCGGGGATACAGTTGCCCTGGTGACGGTGATGAAAACCATGGCAACAGCCCTGCAAAGTCTCTCGGAAATAAAAGAAAACGCTCAGATCTGGACAAAAACACAAGGGAGCGGAGGCAGTTAAGGAAAATGATGAACGTAAATGAGAACCGTGATGTGACATCATCTCCATCGCTCATAAACATAAACACATAGACACAGAATTTGGAAAAAGGACGACATCCTCAAGAATTTTACTATTTACCCTGAAAATTCAGTCTTCTGCGATAATAATAATAAAGAAACAGAACAACTTCGGTCTTGGAACCCTAAAAATAACCAAATTAACTGTTCTGAGTGTCGATTATTTAAAATGTTCGATGAATTGTCCAGCTCCAGTGGAAACACTCAGAAATACCAGAACTGACATCATTTGAGTACGTATTTGACTGACAGCCTGTTATTGAGCAACACAAAAACACTGGTATCACCCCATTAGCTTAAGGAACAATTAATTTATCGACAAGCTAAAAAGGAAAAGGTCACCCAAAAAGTGGGACTCGAGCACCAGACGGTGCCGTTTCACAGCAGAAGGGGCAAACGAGGATGAGCGGATGAAAACCCGGCTCCAACAAACTCTTTAATTAATGGCACCAAAAGAAGAGGAATAATAAATCACAGAACTAGGTTCTAACAAGAACATCGCACCTCGGAGAATAACTCAACTGAGAACTGAAGTCTATTTCCAGGCGAGCTTGGCTCAAACATTTGTTTAGAATAAAAAATCATTTTCAAGTAACACCTCCCACGTACACGGATGCATTTTACAGGTAAGTTTGATTTAACACTCGCAAGCCTGACGAGCCATGAGGAGGACTGACATGAGGGATAACAAACATAAAATAGAAGAGAACATCAGCACACCTCCCTGTGGCCAGCTGACTCAACTACAACCTTGTTTATCGGCAAGTTTTTGTTGCATAGGGAGCAATAAATAGAAGTATTTTAAGTCTGCATTGTGTCACATCTACATATAAATGTTAGGGAAATATCACATAATTAGACACAGTTGAAAAAGGCAGATCTGTACCTTCCTCTATAACTCTGAGAAAAATTAACATTTTTGTAAATTCTTTCATGGTTGCATTTAGAATTAAATTAGCAAAAAGAGATTTGTAAAAAAAAAAAAAAAATCATTATCAAACTCAACAACAGTGTCAAGCTGTGGAATAATAAAAGAAAGTTCATGTACATGTGTCTTTTGGCTGACACTTTTATTCTAAGGTTCCTCCCTGGGCTAATTTGGGGTTAAAGGTCTTGCTCAGGGTCCCAGTGGTGGTGAAGGTGGGATCTGAACTACAAAACACAATTTCTGAATTTGGTCATCAATTAACATTTTATTACACACCATTAAAGCTATCATTCCACACTGAATGTTTAGAACAGAGCTCTAAAGCGTCAGTCTACACCTTTGAGCGTACGTCTCAAGGGCAAGTTGGCAGTGTAACGGTTAGGGACCTGTGAACGCAAAGTCTCGGACCGGTAAAGGTGCTCCGTAATCGGAAGGTCGCTGGTTCAAGTCCAAGACCGGTAAAGGTACCATTGAGATACTCAGGAGCAAGGTATCCCGTAACAGGAAGGTCGTTGGTTCAGGTCCCAGACGGGTAACGGTACTGCTGAGGGACTCATGCACACGGTACCCTGTAATCAGAAGGTCGCCGGCTCAAGTCCTGGGCCAGTAAAGGTACCATTATGGTACTCATGAGTAAGGTACCCTGTGATTGGTAGGTTGCCGGTAGGAATTAATCTGGAGCAAAGCATCGTTGTCGAGCTGTTTGACCAGCTGTGTTTAATTGTTCACTCATGTGTAGTTAAAGTAATATTGCTGTTTATAATGTTCATTTGATGAGATATTGTAGCTCGGTGTTTAACGTGTGGCAAGTAATTTAATACTGGCTTTGCTGTAAATTTAATTTTGAAAGAAATGTGAAAAATGTACCAAAGTTTAATGTACAGAGCTCCCTTTTTTTGGACTCATAGGGCCAATTTCCCCAGTTGAGGATTAAGTCTGGTCCGAGACTAGCTTTGAGTTTGAATGCTAAATCTCCATTGGTACTACAATTTAGACCAAGACTGGATCTTATCGGTAATCCCAAAGTTAGCTGGTTAACCCACCAAAAAAAAAGTGCATTATCTTAAAACATTTATTATAATTGGTTAAATCCATAAAGACGGGAAACAACAAATGAGTGGCTGTTTATCTTTCCAGTGTACAGAGTTTACACATATATAAACACACACACGTATCATCAGTGTCCACACACACACACACACATGCATGTTTGTATATGTGTCAGTTGATTTTGGAGATATGCACACACCAGTAAGAGCTCACGTCTGTCTTTTTATCATCAATCCATAATAAAATCCACATGACTCTTTAAAAAGTTCCTAAACACAGTTCTCCATATCAGCATGTGTGTGTGTGTGTGTACAAGTTTACTGTGAATTTGCTTTCGTTTACAGAGGATGTACATCAACAGTTTCTCAGAGCTCCACACCAGCGCTGAGAACTCATATGCGCCAAATTCTAACGTCTAAAACGTAGACGCGACGTTGTCACGAGTTCAGTCGACTGAAAGTTGAAAAATATTCCTCCGGGTCTGTTTACACAGTGGTTCAGTTTATATTAGTAAAAAAATACAAATTTACAAAAAAGGAAAAAGGCCAAAGCAAAAAATTCTAGCGAGACATCGAGCGAGTGCAATTTTCCCGTCCGAAAACGCCAGTAGGATGCTGAGGACGTGAATATTGTCGTTCTCCGCCACGTCACGCCGTTCGAGGCATCGCTCGTGCTCAACCTCTCGTCCGAAAAAGAAAACAGCAAGGCCTATTTTAAAAAAATACAGCTAAGCAGGCGTTGGCAAGGTCCTTTAAAAGGCGTCGGAGTAATCCCGATGGAGGGAAGAGCGTCGCGAAGGCCCGTCGCCGTGGGAAACCGGCGTCGCCGAGGTCTCTGAGTTTTTACGATCTTTTTCCGCCTGAGTGGGAACGGGTTTGTCGTGAGTTCCATTAGGAAACCTGTTTATACAGAAACGTCTCGGTGTATATTTGGCGTCTCCATCTTGGAGAAGCCGCCGCGTTTTTGCTCGGCTCTCGAACCGTGTTGACAGTGTGTGTGGGTGTATTTGTGTGTGCGTGTGAGTGTGAGAGGGAGAGTTCCGGAGTGTTAGCAGCATTTCTTTTTGCGCTTGCTGTTCTTGCCGAGTTTCACCACGTCGCCCTGCTGCTGCTGCTGCTGTTTGGCCAAAGACTCTTTCCTCGCTCTTAGAACCAGCTCTGTAATGCAGTTGAACATCTGACGGAGAAAACACACACAGAAGATTAAAAACACAGCTCGAACAGAAACGCTACTGACATTCACATAAAATATGATGAAATATCAGAACACAGATCCAAGAATCAAAAGTCTGTTCAAAATCTAAAGCATCAGAATAATTCAGCAACAGCTCCTATTTTATTCTATGTGGCTTATTTGCTCCTTGTTCTGTGCACCGTTAAAACTGGAGCCACATCAGCTCGTCTCTCTGTGTACTTGTGCAGTATATGGCAGAGATGTTAATAAAGTTTACTTTGACTTTGAATATTACGATTAATTAAACATTTCACCTCAGTTATGATCAGTGAACAATTATTTCATTTTTAAAGTTTGTGTTTTGCTTTCATAATTCACAGATAAGGTTTGTCCTGCAAATATGCTCAACTATTATATCTGGAATACTTTAGTAATTAACAGAATGTGCTAAATAACCAATGTAGCCAAGACGCTATCGATTAGAGGTTGTGAATGTGAGTTTCCAATCATTTCTGATTAACTGTCCAGCACTACTGTAAACAACAAAACGTTTGGTACGGTTCTGCTGGCCAGTGGGAAAGCATCGTTACACAAGGGGGACTTTATTTTCGGCTTGACGTACATCCTCTACGTTGATGTTCTCCTTGGCACTCGTCTCAAAAAGTCTGATGCCCATCTGCTCGGCAAACTTCTGAGCATCGTTGGTCTCCACCACTTTGGAGCCGGGGTCGTCGTTCTTATTGCCCACTTCACACAAACAACATAAGGATAATTAATGTTAATATACACTAGGAGTCAAAAACGGGAGCTCTGTAACACAATCACTTTGCAAATTTAATTCTGAATGCAACAATGATAGAATTTGGGAAATTAGTCAGGATTTGTCCAAATTATAACAAAAGGTACAGAGCTCCTTAGTGACTCACAGTGTACATGTCAGCGTTCGTGCACTGAGTATAAATGATGCAGCAAATTTAAAATGATGAAGGAACGCTAGATTTGAGGCGTAAAAGCCGTGACCACAGTGACGTACCTAATATTCGACAAACATCATCACAGTTCTGGTTGATTTCGTGAAGCCACCGTTTCACATTTACAAAGGATTCTGCGCTGGTGACGTCGTAGACCACGATGACCCCATGCGTGCCTCTGTAGTATCTGTGGAGAAATGTTTCAGCCATTATCGATCAGTTATTTTCCTCCTAAATGTGCTAATGTAAGATGTGACGCTCCCTAATACTGCAGCACTAAAAGCATCAGGAACAGTGAGATCTCCAGCAGGACCTGGTGTAGTTCAGCACATTAAACAGTAGAATGGTGTGATCTGATCAACTTTGGGGCTTGAAGTGTGTTGTCTTGCTTGTTCTGCTTATTCTATGAAAACTCGGGATCCACGATATGAGAATTATTGGCCGATGCCCGATATCCGATATTTTTCATGCTTATATCAGCCGTTGCCGATAAGTGAGGAAGGCAGAGTCGAGTGCCGATGCTGGCAGAGTTAAGAGATATTTTGCTCGTCAAGGTTCCAATGCACATTCGGAATTCTGGCACAAAAATAAGGCCATTTCACACACATTTATAACACAGCACCACTTTAAGAAAAAGTCACTTCCCGCACGTGTCTCTCCATGTGCACTACCTAGTGTGTAGAGAGCCGTTGAGCTACAACCCCGGCTACTTCCTGAGATGCATACTACCACATAGAAGAGTACGATAAGAGCACCTTACCTACCATACTATTAAGTGCAGTAGTACACGGCTCGGGACACGGCCCATGTGTGAGCTCACATTAACCAAGTGAGACAAACACACAGTTTAGTAGTTAAACATGTTTCACGTGTGCAGCAGAGTTGAGCGTAAAGACCAGTGAACGTTCCACTGCGTGATCAGAATTTTACCACAAAATAACACCAGACATTTGAAGACAGAAGTCGCGGGCCGTATAAAATCCCACCTCGGACTCTGGACATGCCTGACACAAGCGCTACCTTTCACACGGACAATAAATGCAGCAGCAAATATCAGCTGGAAACATCGGAGAAATCTAAGCATCAGCCGGATACTGATGACGCTCCGTTTAGTGCCAATATCAAACACAGTACCAAGTGCACAAACCTGGAAAAACTTAGTTTATTAGAATAAATTAGACCCGTGTTACCCTCCACACCACATCCAGCTGTGTGAGTCAGTATCAGATCCATATACATATCAGATCGGTGCATCCCTAGTTTCAAATCGACATTATCATACCTGGAACTGCAACTACTATTTGCAATCGCTACCACAATACGTCGTGTGAGTTCCATGATGAAGTTCTATAAGTGAGGAACTGATACTGAAATGTGCCACAATGTCATGATCACAAACAGTGAAGAGGAAAATAAGTTGAGGAGGGCAGAGCGCGACTGGACGGAGCAACGCAGTCACCTGCAAACCACATCGCTTCCTGTAACCACCTCCACAAACAGGAAGTGGTCACCAGAGATAAACGCCACAGAAAGACCTGCAGAACTCTCTGCACAAATACTCACATCACGCAGCTCTTTCATGGACGGGTCAAATGCAGAGCTCACATTTGGTTGGGGTGCACCGTGTGCTGTGTTCACAATCACAAATAACCCCTCACTTATTTCCATTCAATTTTAGAAGAAATACATTCAAAAGCAATTACATTTATAATTTAAGCACTCTAAAGATGATATCGGTGGCATATTTTGCATACAGTTTGTGTTTTCTGATTTTTATATTGGAACCTCTTACTAGGGGTGGGGGAAAAATCGTTTCATAGATGCATCACGATGCAGAATTTGGATGATTCTGAATCAGAATGTCAAACATTGAGTTTTAAATGTTTAATTGGTCGTAGTGTTGCTAGAAAGCAAAAGACAGACATCAGCTTTGCCAAGTCTGTGACTGGCCGGTTTTCAAGTAAATTTATACCACTGACCAGTTTTAATTAATTTAGTTAATTAAATGTGAAAATAATGTACAATCTTACAGGTGATTCATTTGAAGTGGTTAATGAAGTTAAAGTGACAGTTTAAATGTGATTTTTGCAGTGTTTGAACATCGACACGCATCGATAATCGTTTTATAATCGCACTGCAGCTCCTGAATCAAATCGTGAGGTGTCTAGAGATTACCTCTTACAATACTGGACATTGGAATTTCATTTCCTTTTTGTTAAAAGACATAATGAGTTTATTTCCAGAAAGCTTTATGTTTTGAACTCAGTATCAGCTGTATCATGTGTAATTTCACGTCATGTCAAGATCATGTCACCCCCACTTAAGACTGCTCATGTAAACTGAGTTTACGGGAAATAAATAACTAACATTTTTTACACAACAACATGATGACGAAGGCAAGAACTAATCAATATGTAAATCAGTTAGCCACTATTTTAATAAGTGATTATTATTGATTAGTTGCTGCAGCCCTCGTGGATTTTGGGTAAGAATTTGGAGAACATAGCTGAAGCCTGATTTCACACAAGTGCTCAGTTGTAAAAACCATACACAAGTCTTTATTTTCGTAGGTGGTCAGCAGAAACACTCCGAAATCCACTTACTCTAATGAGAGACCACGCCACTGCAGGCCAGCATTCAGACAACAGCAGACTTGTAGCAAGTGTCTGCTTCAAATAAACCCAAAATAGAACATTTCATATTTGAAGATATGGATCTGATGCAGACGTTGTTCAGCAAAAAAAAAAAAACACATTTCATTTCCACATTAATACTGGAAAAACTCTACCAGTGGACGTTGTCGGTTTACTGGAACATAAATGTGTGTGCACTAGTGACACAAGGATGGATAATATATAAGTTAATTACGGATGCACAATATGGGAACTACTGGCCGATGCCGATAAATAAATGTTTCTTTCTTTGAGGATAAAATCAACTTTAACCTTTTCAGTTACAAATGAATGAAGCGTTTTATAATTTTGCAAAATAAGGGCAAATAATGAGGACAAATAAATGTTTCCTCCTGTCAGGACGACTAAGGATGTGAGGATAATATTAGATCCAAAGTCAGAAACTACACATCTCCAACGAACAGCCCCGAAACGGACACTTCTTTAGAAAACACGATGACGTTAAAGATGAACTAGAAGTGCAGACTAACTCTGGAGTTGTGAACAGAGTTTATAGAGCAGACTGAGAGGAAGGCAGCTCAGACTTGCGGTTTTACTCTGTCTGAAAAGGAAGTGAGACTGCTTTGAAGCGCACTTCTCCCCATTTTCCTGCCTGACGAGATGCTTTACCTCGCAACACCACATAGAAACGCCAAGATTATTCACATCGACATGTCGGTTTCAATTAAATTCTGATGATTTGCCCGGCTCTATCCTGAGCCAATGCAGTGCGGGACATCGACATGAACCAACTTGAGGTACTCACGTGGAGGTGATGGTGCGGAACCTCTCCTGACCCGCTGTGTCCCAAATCTGCAGCTTCACCTTCTCCCCGTTTATCTCCACCGTGCGGATCTTAAAGTCTACGCCGATGGTGGTGATGTAGCTACCTGAAACACACGCGTCAAATTACGCATGTGATACTGCAATGCAAAGCTACTGCAAATATTACCACAGTTTCATAGTTAATATTTTTAGTGGAAGCTGGAAAAGGGGGAAGAAATACCTGAAAACGTGTTGTCTGCAAACCTCAGCAGTAAACTACTTTTCCCCACACCTGTGGAAAGAGGAAAAGAGAGTAGGTTCAAGCGATGCAGCGCCAACTGGGATGGGATGGAGAACTAAACACTTGCTTAATAGTCATTTACTGAGTGATTATTTGTTATCGTGAAGACAGCACAGCACAGAGTGCTGAAGCTCTGAATCACCGAACCTCTTAAACACACAATCACCGAACCTCTTGCGCACACACAATCACTGAACCTCTTGCACACACAATCACCAAACCTCTTGCGCACACACAATCACTGAACCTCTTAAACACAATCACACACACAATCACTGAGCCTCTTGCACACACAATAACTACACAATCACCAAACCTCTTACACACACAATCACCAAACCTCTTACACACACAATCACTGAACCTCTTACACACACAATCACTGAGCCTCTTACACACACAATCACCAAACCTCTTGCGCACACACAATCACTGAACCTCTTAAACACAATCACACACACAATCACTGAACCTCTTAAACACAATCACACACACAATCACTGAACCTCTTAAACACAATCACACACACAATCACTGAGCCTCTTAGACACACAATCAGTGAACCTCTTACACACACAATCACACAGTCTCTCTTCTATACACAGAAATTCTCACTCATACACCTTCTCACACTCGATCTCTCTAAGCAACTCTCTTTATCCTCACAACTCCTTTAACTCATCATTAATAAGCCTAGATGAGTTACATTACAAAAACACAGCCATTTTATCCACTTGAGCTCTTCATTCCCTCACGCCCGCGTCCCGCCTCACATTAGCCACAAGCTAACGGGCGCCTCGGAGCCGGGACAGCGCTGTCGGTCCTCATTTTAAATGTAAACAACGTCCTTCCAGGTTCTCCCGAGCTCTTAAAACACACCGGAATGTTAACACCAATAACCCATGATAAGAAAAGCCCGGCCTCGGCAGCTACACCCCGTCCCCTGTCCCCCTTCCCCATCCGCCAGAGCCGCGGCCTACTCCCCGTCCCGCATCCCCGGCCTCGATTTACCGCTGTCCCCTATGATGAGCAGCTTGAAGAGGTAATCGTAGTCGCGCGCCATGCCGCTCCCCGCCCGCGTCTCTCCCTCTCTCTCTCCGGTTTCCCCCCGGGTGGAAGGCAGAAACGGTGACGGTAGTTTGTCGCTATTGTCCCCCCGCGCCCGGATGAGAGATCTCGGCTGTTCCGGGAAACGCGGCGCTTCTCGGTTGTTGCGGCGGCCGGCGACGCGCGTTCACGTGTTGACCCGAAAACGACGAGCGGCGGCGCGGCGTCACTTCACTCCCGCAGCCGCTAGATGGAGCCAAAGAGAAGCGGGGCTGCGAGCTTTCACCGGATCACAACGATCTCACACGCAACACTTAATTAAAGTGAGATTCAAGTAGATTTAAGGGCGTTTCACATCTAGTCCTCTTTAAAGAACCCAAATTCAGTCCTCTAGAAGTGCACTCCATGATTGCAATTGTAGCTACTTGGCTGCTGATACAATATTTGCACAAATTATTGAACATTATTTGCACACATTACTGATTGTAGTTTTTCTCCATTTGACTCATGTTATGACAGTTTGCACATACTTTAAAAACCACTCATATATAATTTAGACCTATGAAGACTGTTATTTTTAATATATTATTTGTTTAGAATGTCCACATTGATCTGCAGCAGATCTTATGCACATTCAGTGCAAAAAGACAATTCCAGAACCATAATTGTAGTTTGAATACCGCATATAATTTAATTACACACTCATTTTATACCTCTAGTTTAAAGTTTACATTTGATATTTTATAGTATATTAATATGTGCTTATTGTATGTGCTTTATTTGTCTTTTTTTTTTAGCATTCTGTAGAAACTGGAGCCACATTGTCTCGTCTCTGTATACATGTATATAGCTGAGAGGACAACAACGTTTACTTTGACTTTGATATTGTGATTTATATATTTAGTATATTTATATTATTATATATGTACCATTATTTGTATATTAGTATATTTATTTATATCATCATATTATTTTTATTCCTATTTTTAATCATAGGTCCTATTCATATAATATATTTTTTTCCCATCCATCCATCCCCAATCATTATGCTACCAACTGCACGCTGATTCAGAAATTAACAGATTAAGTTTAAAAAAATTACAATAAGTACATCTAATATCAGGAATATACATTCCTTGTAAATCTGCAACTTCAATCTCACACTGTCTTGCAAATATGACTTTACAGTGTCAGAGAAACCCGAGATTCTTCTCTTAAATATGAAGTTTTCTTGTAATTTACCCCGTCCCTCAGATCCAATTATTTTTTCATCTACAATGGCATTTATACGTAGTCATTCTTAAGCCCATCCTGAATAAAAGCTGAAAAGCTCACATTCTACTTTTTATCTGCCATTTTATGTTTTCTGTTTGTTGTGAATTGTTCTAAGGCACGTTGTGTTTCATTACTGTGAAAAGTTCTATACAAATAAACTTCGCGTTATTGCGCACAAAAAAGTATTGTGATTAAAATGAGTGTGAAACGTTTTTCAGTTTACTTTGTGTCACATGCACATTTCTGTATTTATTTTATTGTGCTTCAATCATATAAAAATGTAAGCCATTCAATTTACTTTAAATGTATATAAATAATAAAAAATAAATTGTAAAAATATAATACATGTTAATTGTCGAATGTATCTTATAATAAATAAATGTGTTACTAAAGTACTTTAAACGCTTTGGTAGAAACCAATTTTTTAAAATTATCTTTTGTCCTAAATAAATAAATAATGAAGCGAATTACTATTAATATTCTTACTTCAGAAGACTGGGTTTTCAGCGCTTTGTTGGTAACGGTGTGTGAGCGGTATTAAAACATCTTTCACGTGATTATGTATGAATTCTAAGTTCAATATCAGTCCTCTGTGAAGTCATTATGGGAATATCATGATGTAAAAAATTTGGGTTCATAATGAGGAGGTTGCTGTGGAAGCGTCACTCCATGTGAACAAACAAGCGCGAAGCTGTCAGTTTGGGTAGAAGTAAGAGGTGTGAACACGCATGATGCAGAATCCTGACAACGACACTTAAAACGCGCTGGAAAATGTTAAAGGAAATCTGGTAAGACCTTATTCAGATGCTAGAGGAGCAGTAGAAAGATCTGAACACGATATCTGATCTGTGCACGAATAAATGTATAGTAAAAATCAATACTTTTGCCTCAAACTTTTATAACTTTGGTCAGAAGTGACGGACTTTACAACGCCTTTTTTGGTTGCATTCGGAATTACATGTGCACAGAAATTATTACAGTCCACCACACCCTTAAACGTGAAGAAACAAAATGGCAATTATCATAAACAATGGCATTTTTGACAATACATCACACATTTAACAGATTGCTTATCGTACTATCGTATTTATCATCCATTTTATCAATTAATATCTGCAGTTTTTGGGGGAGGTTGCATGATATTGTAGCTACAGGTTTAAGGTGAGGTGGTGGACAATATAATAATCACCACCTTATATAAATTTCAGTTTTCTCCTTTCTCCTGCTTGAACAAAACTTCTCATGAAGTGACTAGAATTCAATTACGCAATAATTTCACGCAATGTATATTAGTTCTACACATACAGATACAGATTTATAATTAAATGTATTTGATCCTTCAACTTCGGTGCCTCTAGCAGAAATTTAACGACTGTCAGAAAGCATGGAACCTCGTGATGAAGGGGATTCGGGGGATTCGGTGGATGAGAACATCTCCCCCTCCATAAGCCCCGACACCAAAAACACCTCCAAAAACATGTCCTACGTCGCCGTGGCTGTGCTCTGTTATGTCAATATGCTGATCTACATGGAGCGCCATGTTATTGCAGGTGAGAACACGACAAACTCCCACATGTCCTGATGTATATGTGCAAGAACTGCTTATTTCTATAATCTGCTGATCTGTTAGGAGTTCTTACGAGCATCCAGAAATTCTTCGGAATCGGCGACGCGACTGCTGGCTTGATACAGACAGGTACCAACAGACTTGATCTCCCAAAAATGAAAACACACAACGGGTATCATGCATCTCATGTTCATATTTGCCTTAAATTATTTGTTCAACAGTTTTGTACAGTATCATGGCTAATTCAGGGAAGATTTCATTGTTACATATTTACAGTTTATGGGACAAATAAATGGTCTCGAATCTAAGTAATATCGGACTTCATTCACCTCATACTCAAGAAGAGATTTCTGCTTAAAACGCAGATTTGTTCATAGGCTCCTTCAATTGTGTAATAAAATAGTATAAAAATGTATTATAGTACAGTGCATCCGGAAAGTATTCACAGCGCTCCACTTTTCCCACAATATCCTATGTTACGGTCTTATTCCCAAATAGTTTAAATTCACCTTTTTCCTCAAAATTCTACACACAATACCCCATCATGACAAAGTGAAAGAAGTTTATTTGAAACTTTTGCAAATTTATTCAAAATAAACAACAAAAATCAAACATTTACATAAGTGTTCACAGCGTTTGCTCAATACTTTGTCGAAGCACCTTTGGCAGCAATTACAGCCTTTTTGAGTATGATGCCACAGGCTTGGCACCCCTATTTTTGGTCAATTTCCCCAATTCTTCTTTGCAGAACCTCTCAAGCTCCATCAGGTTGGATGGGGAGCATCGGTGCACAGCCATTTTCAGATCTCTCCAGAGATGCTCAATCAGGTTCAAATCTGGGATCTGGCTGGGCCACTCAAGGACATTCACAGAGTTGTCCTGAAGCCACTGCTTTGTTATCTTGGCTGTGTGCTTAGGGTCGTTGTCCAGTCCGAGGTCCAGAGCGCTCTGAAGCAGGTTATCATCAAGGATGTCTCTGTACGTTGTTGCATTCATCTTTCTCTCGACCCTGACTAGTCTCCCAGTTCCTGCTGCTGAAAAACATCCCCACAGCATGTTGCTGCCACTGCCATGCTTCACTGTAGGGATGGTATTAGCCAGGTGATGACCAGTGCCTGGTTTTCTCCAGAGATAACGCTTGGCATTCAGGCCAAAGAATTCAATCTTTGTTTCATCAGACCAGAGAATTCTGGTCTGAGAGTCTTTCAGGTGCCTTTTGGCAAACTCCAGGTGGGCTGTCATGTGCCTTTTACTGAGGAGTGGCTTCCGTCTGGCCACTCTACCATATAGGCCTGGTTGGTGGAGTGCTGCAAAAATGGTTGTCCTTCTAGAAGGTTCTCCTCTCCACAGAGCAATGCTGGAGCTCTGTCAGAGTGACCATCGGGTTCTTGGTCACCTCCCTGACTAAGGCCCTTTTACCCCGATCGCTCAGAGTGGACGGGTGGCCAGCTCTAGGAAGAGTCCTGGTGGTTCCAAACTTCTTCCATCTACGGATGATGGAGGCCACTGTGCTCACTGGGATCTTCAATGCTGCAGCAATATTTCTGTAGTCTTCCCCAGACAGTTCCCTGGACTTCATGGCTTGGTTGGTGTTCTGACATGCACTGTCAACTATGAGACCTTTTATAGAAAGGTGTGTGCCTTTCCAAATCATGACCAATCAACTCAACCACAGGTGGACTACAATCAAGTTGTAGAAACTTTTGGATGATCAGTGGAAACAGGATGCACTTGAGTTCACTTTTGAGGGTCATGGCAAATGCTGTGAATACTTATGTAAATGTTTGTTTTTTGTTTTGAATAAATTTGCAAAAGTTTCAAATAAACTTTTTTTCACTTTGTCATTATGGGGTATTGTGTGTAGAATTTTGAGGTAAAAGATGAATTTAATCTATTTGGGAATAAGACTGTAACATAGGACATTGTGGAAAAAGTGAAGCGCTGTGAATACTTTCCACACTGTATTTAAATGTTCTTAAGGGAAAATGAAAGGATTTTTATGTGTTTTAGACTTGACTACAAAACCAGTATGGTTGTCTTTTTTGAAAGCATCAACCTATAAATCAATAAGCATCATGTAAAGACTTGAAGAACATCAGAATGATATTAATGTGCTGCTCTGATTATATTTTTACAGTTTTCATCTGCATCTACATGCTGTCGGCTCCAGTTTTTGGTTACCTTGGAGACCGTTACAACAGAAAGCTGCTGCTGATGCCTGGGATGGTTTTGTGGTTTTCTGCTTCTCTGGGCGGCGCTTTCGTCAGTCAGTCGGTACACCTCTTCTGCGACATCGTCCGACAATTTTAGAACATTTAAAAACCTATTCATGGGCATTTAGATTCTTTTATGCATCCATATTATAAATGAGCGATTTGATCAATATGTAATATTCACACACTTCTTTCAATAACTACAACTTAAAATGATAACATGAAATGGCAACTACGCTGCCATGTAAACTCTAGTTTTAAAAGGTTTTCAGAAATGAAAATTTGAAAATGACAGATCAATTTAAAACTATACATTATAACAATGACTATCACTGAAAAAAGTTCCAGCAACGTCAAAACTTAAGTTCAACTTCCATAAAGTTTTAAGTAAAATTAATCATTTTATATTTATTATCAATTTATCATCCTGAGTCTAGTTTTAACTTTGCTCTCTGCTCTCTGTAAGAAATTCCTGTTTAGTGTTGTACATAGAACTTACAATCTGACTTATCTGTTAGATTTTACGTATATATTACTGGAAAAAAACACTATATCGCTATTTCAATTTTTTTGTCAATTTCAATAGGTCATTTTCAGCAGTATATACAACATTCTTTCTTAAACACTAAAAACACATAAAAGTTAGCTAAAATTGCTATTGTAGTGAAGTTTATAAAATAAGTATATTATAACATGAAAATCAAATTGATGGTTGTCTGAATAACTGGAGCCATGTTTTTGTCACAATAGGAATTAAATAAATGTCTAAATGTAAATCTGAGTATAATATATTAATTACTACACATTTCTTTTAGTATTGTATGAAATTTGTTATAATTGAATTAAACTTAAAATAATAAATTTAACTTTTATGTCTTACAATTTAGGTTTTTAGGTATGATTGTCTTTTTATTGTCATTTATAACTATAATTCATAAATTATAACAGTATATATTCAAATATAATAGAAGTGTGATATTAAGACTTACATTGAAGCCACTCATTGTGAAAAGTTAAAATTTGAACTTACATTTTTAAGTTGAAACAAGTATTATTCAGTCATACTCAGTCAGGTTGAAACTAGTTTGATTTTAAGTGCAGTTCAACTTAATATTTTAGAATTTATAGCATTTATTACAGTGTAACTTCATCTCCATCATATTTCTCTATCCCTGAGTGTCCCATTATTTAAAAAAAAAATTGTGTCCTAATTCCACATCTTTCTGGACATAGCATTTCTGGTTGCTGATGCTGATGAGAGGGCTGGCCGGCTGTGGAGAGGCCAGTTACAGCACCGTTGCCCCAACAATTATTGGGGATTTGTTCAACAACTTTGAAAGGACCCTGATGATTTCCATCTTCTACGTCTTTATCACTGTGGGAGGGTGAGGATTAAAGAGAAACCAGAAATATTAGTCCTATTAGTCTGATTAAATTGATAAAACTGATTTAATTTACAAAGCGTATATTCTCTCTTATATATATCTCTCAAACTGTTAGTGGATTTGGTTTCATCCTGGCAGCTGGTGTTGCAACTGCTACAGGAGACTGGCGTTGGTCTCTCACAGTAAGACTCTTAAAATGTTTAAATATTTGATTGAACTGACATTACTGACTTAAAATAGTATGCTGGGTCTGTCCACAAAATTTACCCATTGTGGGGCAGTTGGTAGTATAACGGTTAGGGAGTTGGCCCATGTGATCAGAGGGTCAGTGGTTCAAGTCCTGGTAACCCTCTAAGGTACTGCCCTTAAGCACCGCTCCGTGGGCGCTGCCACTGCTCCTTCATTGATGGTTCAAATGCAGAGTTCACATGTAGTTGTGGTGTTGAGGAAATTACTTTTAAACTGCAGCTTTTCCAGCTCCGAGCTACTTGCTACATCCAGGCAGTTTCATCCAGTAACGCTGAGTATTTGTGCTGTAGGATATTTTTTACTATGTAATGTCAAATCACAATCAAATTTGAATGGGGGAAGAGAGTGTTGTGATTTTCAGCTTGTGTTACACTCAAATGTATAAGTTCTGTCCATTTGGCCTTTCAGAGTTATATTTTGATAAAACAGATTCTTTCTGTCTTGTCAAAGGTGGACTCCATCCTCCGACTCCATCTGGCAGCTGCCAAGAGTGCACTGTGATGCAATGAGCATGTGGCACTTGATGCCACCATTTTTTTGCAAAGAGAGAAAAACAATTGTATTTACATCACTATTTGCAAAAATGAAGGAAGCTACGGGAAAATCTACAGCGCTACTGAAAAGCTAGTGAAAAATGAAGGGATGTCAGTAGCACTGTGAATTTTAGTTAGCTGTTCTGCAACTGTTTTTGCTTCTTTGGTCAGTTTCCCTTTATGCTCCGACATCAAATCATGCGTCAAATTCATCTTGGTTTCATATCTAAGCATCACGACATGTAAGGTCTGTAGAATCTTGAGTGTTGTTTTCTGCTGCAGCTCGTTCCATCTCTGGGTGCACTTGGGCTGCTGTTAACCGTGTTTTTGGTTCCCAACCCAATCCGAGGAGCCTCCGAAAGCCACACGGTCATCATTGTGCAAACCTCTTACCTGGAGGACATCAAGTATCTCTTCCAAAAGTGAGTAAAGTCAAAAATGAGGATCGCAAAATGTAGAAGTCGATGTGTTGATTAGGGGTGTTCAAAGTAACCACATAATCTATGCCAGAGGCGTCAGAAGCATTTGTAAAGTGGGGGGACACACTGCCGCGGGGGGTCTGGGGGCCATCATTTGGAAATGTGGGGAGACATGTCCCCCTCAAATATAATGGCTGTGATGCCTATGATTGATGCAGTGTTGGACCATAATCAATTATACTGGGGTTTTCTACTGGCAAACTGCTGACCCCTAGTCGCCCGCACTGGCATTGCAGGCAGTCTGTGACATTCATTCGAGCTTAAATTTTATTTCATTTTTCAATACATTTCCAGATGATTTCACTGCTTTATGAATAATGAATTTAATGCAAATATCAAAAAAGTAATTAAATAAATATATTTCCCCCGGCTCGGCCTGAGTGGTGGGCCCTGGGAGAGACCCAGTTGAAAAGTCCTCGAATAATATCACAATGACATTGAGAAGAGAACATCCCGATAGTAACTATGGCTGCACAATCTGCAATCCATGCCCAATGCGCATGCAATGTGAAATACAGTATTACTGTAAATATCAGATCATTTTACAATGCTCTATTCTGTGGCAGCAATATTATACTGTACATATCAAATACATTATGCTGGCTGCAAAAATACAGAAAACTGTGACTGCTACAAGTATTATTCTGTAAGTATTCTATGTTGTGGTGGTCTAGTGGTTAGGATGCCCGGCTCTAGACCAAGTTAAGGGTCTGGAACTGATGACTTTCAGGAAAACTGTCCCTGAAATTAGGAAACTGGAAGTCACTCTGGATGAGAGCATCTCCTAAATGTTTTTACAGTGCAGGTATAAAGGAGTTGGTTTACCAATAGTGGTGTCTGTGTGTGTTCTCCTCCAGCTGGAGTTTCATCTGGTCCACTCTGGGGACCACCACCATATCCTTCCTCACAGGTGCTCTCTCTTTTTGGACTTCCACCTTAATGTCCCGGGCCCGTATTGTGCAGGGCAATACACACCACTGCACTACGGAGTCCTGTGACCCTTCGGACAGGTACAAATTATTTCCCTTTAAAGAGGCTTTCTTTCTTATAAACGTCCAGCTCTCGGCCTGACAGCCAGAAGGTCCTGGGTTCGATCCCCGGGTGGGGTCTTTCTGTGTGAAACTTTGTGTGTGCTCTCTCCATGTTGGTGTGGGGTTTCTCTGGGTGCTCCGTGTACGCACCACTCATGTATTTATATCTGTCCTGTCTTCTCTCGTCTCCTGCTGTAGTTTCATTTTTGGAGCCATCACTATGATGTCGGGCGTCATGGGGGTTTTGATTGGTGCTTTGTTGTCCAGGAAGCTGAGGAAGAGAAAGGCCAACGCTGACCCACTGATCTGTGCCGTGGCCATGTACTGCACCACGCCGTGCTTCATCGTGGCCTTCGTTGTGCCAGTCTACAGCATTACCGCCACATACGTGAGTTCACTTCTAATCCTTCCCTTACCCCCTTTAAATTTACCATCTCCACTGTTTACACACTAGTATACACAGATCTGTTATACACTGATATACTATATACACTACCCTACACTGATATAGTATACACACTAGTATGCACTGATATAGTATACACACTAGTATGCACTGATATAGTATACACACTACTATGCACTGAAATTGTATGCACTGATATAGTATACACTGATATAGTATACACACTAGTATGCACTGATATATATACACTGATATAGTATACACTGATATTATATACACACTAGTATGCACTGATATTATATACACCGATATAGTATACACTGATATTATATACACACTAGTATGCACTGATAT
>JAVGVS010000094.1:288023-315523 GCA_032718565.1 Distichodus sexfasciatus
TTATGTTGAAAAACATCACAAAAATATCGATTTTTCTTTTTTGTTCTTATATGAAAGAAAAGGTCTTCAAAATTAATCTGGTCTCCAAAAACGAAAAATCGATATTTTTGTGATGTTTTTCAACATAATCGGCCCGTATCTAAATAAATAGAACGCCGACTTCCGACTCATTACGGCAGATCGGGTCACATATATAATTGTTTATTAGTTAAATATATCAGAATTTACAATTAAATCTGAATGATATCTTTTAAATAATAAATCAGGGAACAGAAATCCAAAATTCTAAAGCTTATTTTTATTAGAAGTTGTATTTCGAAAAAGTACTAATTTTTGGGAAAGTTGAAATGTATTTTGTCGAGTGAAAAGAGTGAATGAGGTGCAAACGCAGATCTCTTTATGTCTTTACTGTCGACTGGTTTGTGTGTGTGTGTGTGTGTGGTGACTGCATTTAGTCTGCTGCATGTCTGTATGGATATGTTTGGAACTGTGTGTGTGTGTATTACTTAAAGACAGTGATTCAGAGCAAGGCACAACTTCTCTGTGTGTGTGTGTGTGTGTGTCTGTGTGTGTGTGTCTGTGTGTGTGTGTGTGTGTGTCTGTCTGTGTGTGTGTGTGTGTGTGTCTGTGTGTGTGTGTCTGTGTGTGTGTGTCTGTCTGTGTGCTAAAAGAGACCATTTAAAGAGTGGGAGCACTGTTATGTGTGTGTGTTTCTTTTTGTCTATTTGTGTTTCTCTACTAAAAGGAACTATTGAAGTAGGCCTGGTGGCAGTACTCTTTATGTGTCTGTACCTGTGTGTGTGTGTGTGTGGCAGGTGAACAGGGTCCTTTTGGTGGAAAGGTGACTGATCACATGACCCCGAGGCGCACACACACACACCTGTGTGTTCAGTGCATTTCGCTGATCACTTTTCTCCTCATGACTGTGATGTATCTCAGCTCTTTGATCTGGCACGACCCTTAACCTCCCCAAAAATGAGGCTTTGGGTTTCCACACCTGACCCTGACCGTCTTCATCGGGCCGTCGGGAAAATCGGGCGTGTATTTTTGTGTAAAAGAGGGGTGAAGAAGAAGAGTGAGAGTGATTAGAGTGGACGATATGTCATGAACAGAGGTGTGAGGAGACACTCAGTTCGGGAGACGAGGTGATACACGAGACTGGGTTGATGAGACGAGACAATGCACAAGATTGGGTTCAAAAGAATGACTCAAGATGATACGCGACATGGGGCTCACGAGAACCAGACGAGACAATACACGAGAATAGGTCCAGGAGAATGAGGTGAGATGTTACCCGAGATGGGGTTTGTGATAACAAGGCGAGACGATACACGAGATTGTGTTCACGAGAATAAGACGAGGTGATACACATATGTGACCCTCCACGGCAAAACCAGTCGCTTGTCGCGAATTTTCAAAATTGAGTAATTATGAAAGGGCATAAATCAAAACGATACCTATATCGAATGAATCCGACAACATATCAGACGAGACGAGATATCAACATTCAAAGGAGTCGGGTTTCTCCTGTCACGCCAAGTGAGAAACGGAGAAATCTGCCTTTGAAGTTGACTATCGCCGTAGCACTCACAGACGCTTGGTGCGGTCGCGGCTACGTTTGCATTTACGGTAGCCTACGCTGCATTCACAGCCACACGGATAGCCTACCTGCGTTAGGTTAACTGAACTCGGGAGACGGAGATGGATTCCGGAGAAATATCTTCACGCTAGTCAACCAGTGGATTTACCGTAAATATTGAAGTAGAGCGGTCAAAACACAAACTTTTAACATTCTGCTGGAATTGAATTCCTCACCTCAAGAAAGTCACGTTTTTAGGATGGAAAGGGTAAGTTTTTCAGCCAAATTTATTCACAACAGTACAGTATAGACCTTCCACTGTTTCAAAACACTAAAAACAAAAAATCCAACATTTTACCCCACGCAACATAAACGCTCTCGGAAACCTCTGTTGCGACAAGCGACTGGTTTTGCCGTGGAGGGTCACAAATTGGGTTCATGAAATGAGACAATATACGAGATTAGGTTCACAATAACCAAACGAAATGACGCATGAGATTGAGTACACGCAGACAAGACGAGACTATAAAGGAGACGACATGAGGTGATACACAAGATTGGTTTCACAAGAGTAACGAGATGAGACAACACACAACACTCTAAATCTATGTGACTTTTTATGTCTTTCAGTCAAATAAAAGGCCATAGTCCAGTCATACATTTCATCATTATAGTTTTCTACAAAATGGTGTTAAAATCTTGCCTCGTCTCGTGTATCGTCTCGTCTCGTCTCATCTCATCTCGTGAGCTCATCCTACCCCTAATAAGCAACAACAGGCACGTACATTTGTTCTGGCCTCGCTTGCAGCTCTGTACAGTATTTTTAGAAAAGTAGACTTTACAAAGGAAAAGAAGATAAAATCTTTCTCCCATTCACAAGTATCATGTAAATAAGCTTTAGCAGGAATTATGTAGTGTGTTTATACCTCAGCCGAGGGCTTTCTGTCTGTGTGTGTGTGTGTGTTTGATGAATTATTTATGAGTGCTTGTGAACTTGAGTTGTTTGTTTTCATCATATTTGCTCCCTGCCTTGGTTCTTGCTGATCGTATATGTGTCTGTGTGTGTACGGTAGGGATTGACCGATTATCGTCCTGGTAAATTATCGATTCCAATATTTATCATTTTCATGGTTTTTGTTGTGGAACGTTTTTTAAAGTTGAAATGATTTAAAAATTCCTTTGAAAAATGGACTAAAAGTAGCATCTAAAAACTTAAGAAAAGGCCCTCAGGAAGCTTGAAGATTCCCAGAGACCATGTGTATTCCTATTAAACTGCTGCGGATCTTATGCATTTTACGAATACCTCACATAACTAAAATAGCACATTTTCACCTCTAGTTTTCTACCTCTAGTTTAGAATTTATATATTTTTTCAATTCAATTAAATTTGATTTATATAGTGCTCTTAATAACAGTCATTGTCACAAAGTGCTTTACATATATCTAGCCTAATATATGGTTTTATTTATAATTTTATATATTTATATATACAGTACCGTATATATAATTTAAAGTTTATTATATATGTATAGTCTATGAACCTTCTTTGTACTCTATAAAACTGGAGCCATGTCGTCTCGTCACAAGTTTGATTGTGAAACGATATTATATCAATTTGATGAAAAATCTTAATAGAGCTGTTCAATGTAAAATGACAATATGTATGATGCCTGATCAATATTTTTATTTTGGATCGATGCTGTAGTATCGTTGACGATTGACTCGATATAGATCGATGCATCGTTACACCCCTAATCTTAACGACGTTCTTGGACAGGTGTAGTGTTCATTCCAGAGCTGTCAGACGTCATTAGAGATCGATGTATCGTTACACCCCTACTATTTTCCAGCCTCTGCTCAAGCCTAGCCTTTCCCGTGTGTTTATTTTGACTGCATGACGAGATGTTTAGCGTCTGGACTAGAAATTCCGCCGAGGTTGTGTCAGAATTGTTGGTTTCTGTCGGTGTTGTGTTCGGTGGAAGCAGGTGTGCACTGGACAGACTGGATTTGGTTGGGGCGTGATGCAGACGTTCACCTGACGCAAAATAATCCCGCATTCCTGCAATTCTTTAGCAAGTCGTTATGCAGACACGCCCTGAAAACCTCGTCTGGTATTAAAACAATCACATATCAACACAAACAGATACAATCTTTATAAAACAGTAGTATGTTAATAAACTGTTGTTGAACAAAGTGCCTTACACAATTATACAAAGAGCTACTCTCTGTAAGATCCTCTTATTTTTAACCAAGGATTAAAATAATTAATCTCAGTATACATTGGAATTTTTGTTTTAATATAAATCTTCTACGTCCCGGAACATTCACATCATGTCTACAAACCATAAATATAAATACAGACCATACAGTAGAGGTCGACCGATACCGATGTCGATATTGATTATTTCAGCATTCATATTTTCGTGCTGTAAATCATAGCCTTTAATATTAAAATCCAGTTTCGTTCACAAGCCACATTGTGGTTCTCAGGGCGTGAGAATGCCGAGGTTTGGAATGCCGCGCTCGTCTTCCGTTGTTGTTCTTTCCCACACACTCAATTAGCTCTAATCTCTGCTTTCTTCTCACCTTCGATACAAAAAGATTTGTTTTTATCAGTGCGCATCGCTGCAGGGTGTCAACCGAGCATGTCTAAATATACAGACCTCCTCACCTTCCCGCCTTGCTCACTCGCTGAATTCCTGTCATTACTTCTGCCGTTTCTTACAAATTCCCACATTTAAATACAGTTCTATTTTGATCACACAGAGAATGTAAAATGTAGAGGTCGACCGATGTTGGTTTTTCAGGGCCGATATCGATACAGATTGTTGCTGTAACCCATATTTGGAACTGATATGCGAAAATAACCCAAAAATCTTGTCATTTTACCTGCTGCTCCATCTCTTTCTCTTCTCTTGCTCTCTGTCATTCTCTCTCTCTCCTGCCCTCTTTCTCTCCCTGTTTCTGTTGTGTTTTTCTTTCTCTTTGCTCTCTTACTTTCCTTCTCTGTTTGTCTTTCATTTCTTTTTATTATTTTTCTTATTATCTATCTGTCTCTCTTTTTCTCCCTTTCTTTCTGTCTCTGTCTCCTGTTCATTTTCCCTTCCTTCCTTCCGTCCTTCCTTCCTGCCCTAGTACTGTATTCTGCTTTATGAGGAACTCTGATATTGGGTCAGTTTCCTCATTTCCCACTAGTACCACACACACACACAGACAGGTTTAAAATAGCCTGGCCTTGTTTCGGCTCCGGATTCCCGGATTCTCTCTGTCTCTTCCTCCGTCTCTTCTCTTACCATCCCTTAAAAAATATACTAGCGTGTGTTGATACGTGACAACTTTTTGCGGCAGCTCATCTGACCATCTTCAATAGTTGTGTAAACTTACAGTACAAACCTTGTCGGCGAACTATGAGCACAAAAACTAAGTAAAAACCTCAAAACAAAATAATCGAGGTAAAAAGTTAATTAATCGTGATATTGATTTGATGTGGTATCGTCCAGTCCTACCACTGAGCATGATTTACCAGTTACGTTTTACCAGCTTCGTCCCGAAGACGTTAGTAACTAATTAAAGCGTAGCGGCACGCGTCCTGCGCCACGCTCATAAACGCTAGTAATTAAGATAGCTAATTAAGCACTTCGGTCTTGCATTGTGCGCTAATTATTCTCAGTAGCGCGCTCCGATGACCCTCGGGCAAAAATCCCACCCACGCTGCCGTTCCAAAGCGGAGAGACGGACTGATTAAGCTGACGGAGAGAACGAGTGGAATCAAATCTCATTACAGCCAAAAGAAGGCTCGCGTAATTATTATAATCCCATGTCGTTACGTAAGATATATTAACGAGCAGTGTAAGGGTTGGGAAAATAATCAAAAATTTATCAAAAAAATATATTCAAATAATTTTGATTATTGTATTCATATTCACAACCTCTAATCAAGGTAATCTACCCCATGATAGTCATTTTGCTGATTTTCTGATTATTTAATATCAAATTTGGTTAATGCATTTTTAAAAATGGTAATGCTTTTGTTAATACTTTCCCCAGTCTGTGTTCAAACCTCAAACCCAAAATAATCATTTATCATAATTGTGGTAAAAAGTTACTTAATCGTAATATTGATTTAAGTTCATATCGACCAGCCCTAAAGCAATGTAAGTGTTATTTCAAAAGTAAGACACTAGTATCAGTGCCATCAGCGTTATCCGCGGTCGTCATGGTTCACACGTAGTAACTGAGCTCCGTTGCTCTTGCAAGCGTGCCGCGGGTGTTGGGGTTAGCGGTCGGGGCTAACTGACAGATGTTAGCGTTAGCGGCTGCTGTACAACTGCTGCTGTCTGTTTTACTCAACGTGAGATCTTGTTACGCCCCGGAGATCCGACATAGCCGGCCTCTTCAGCTTAATTAAAATTTAGTGTGTGTGAGTGTGTGGTTTTGAATCGGTTCGAAAACAAAAATTGATGTAATATCGTCTCAAACAAAAATAAAATGTAGAATTAGGAATATTCCATCTCCTCATTCAGAAAACTTCTCATCATGATTATTAAGATCAGGGATCGACCGATTTTTTCCATTCTGATACCGATGGCGATTCCTCTGCACAGTGGAAACGTCTGTGTGTTGTGACGTGAAATAGCTTTACTGTGCTGAACGTCTGCCACGTTTACTCGCGATCCGTAACCTTCTGCATTATTAAAGCGCTGTACTACTGCTCCACTGCCTGACCAGCAACTCCACACCACTCACTCTTCCTCATCCTCGTCCTCATCCCCCTCATCTTCCTGCAATATTAAATATTTAACAGCTGCCAGTCAGATAGAAATGCTTTTGTTGGAAAATGTCTGACACGTTAACGAGAGCAGAGTTTACACTGCAGATTGTACCCAGCGGTCGTGTTTGGAGATGGAGAGAGAGAGAGAGAGAGAAATGCAGGGATAGAGAGATGGAGAGCAAGAGGGAGAGAGAGAGAAATGGAGAGAGAGAAAGAAAGAGGGAAAGAGGGAGGAGTGATGTAGCGAGCGATGGGACGTGAGAGGGAGACAGAAATGAGGGGGAGAGCAAGAGAGAGAGGGAAAGGGAGAGAGATGGAGAGAAGGGAGATGGGGAGAGAGAGAGAGAGAGAGAGAGAGATGGAGAGAGAGGGCGATTATGAGGAGGGTGTGGGGACAGACCTGGTTTTTCGTCCCTCCAGAGAGAGAGAGACGTGAACCTGCACATCACTCTCTATTTCAGAACGTAAATAAGTGGGTTAGCAAGAGGAGAGAGGGATGACCTGCCTATTTACAGCAGAGGAGAGAGAAAGAGAAAGAGAGAGAGAGATAGAGAGAGAGAGAGAGAGAGAGAGATGAGATATGAGATGAGATGGGGAAAGAGAGAGTTGGAGAGAAAGGGGAGCGGGGGGAGAAAGAAACAGAGATGGCGAGAAACAGATGGAGAAAAGAGATGGAGAGAAAAAGAAAGAGAAAGGCGAAGTGAAGGAGCAGGAGACAGAGAGAGACGGAGATAGAAACCAAGGGAGGGAGAGACGGAGAGAGAGAGGAAGAGAAAGATTTATAGAGAAAAATGGAGAGAGAGAGAGAGAGATGGAGAGAGAGAGAGATGGAGAGAGAGAGGAAGAGAAAGATTTATAGAGAAAAATGGAGAGAGAGAGAGAGAGAGAGAGATGGAGAGAGAGAGAGATGGAGAGAGAGAGAGAAAGAGGCAAAGACATTAGAATGGGAAGAAAGAAAGATGCTGCGAGAGAGGTGGAAAGAGAAATAAAGAGGGAAAGAGAAAAAGCGAGAGATGGAGAGAGAGAGAGAAGGACGGCGTGAGTTGGAGAGAGTTGGAGAGATGGAGATGAGAGAGAAAGAGAGATGGAGAGAGCAGACTGGTGGAAGAAGGGAGGGGCAGGACGAGTGGGTGATGATTGGCAAAGGAAACGAGACTTACAGTAATCAGTGTGTGTGCGCGTGTGTGTTTGTGAGTGTGTATAAGTGTGTGTGAGACTGGGTGTGTGTGTGTGCGTGTAAGTGTGTGAGGGTGTGTGTTTATAAGTGTGTGTGTGTGTGTGTGCGTATAAGTATGTGTGTGTGTGTGTGTGCGTATAAGTGTGTGTGTGCGTATAAGTGTGTGTGTGTGTGTGTGTGTGTGTGTGTGTGTGCGTATAAGTGTGTGTGTGTGTGTGTGTGTGTGTGTGTGCGTATAAGTGTGTGTGTGTGTGTGTGTGTGTGCGTATAAGTGTGTGTGTGTGCGTGTGTGTGTGCGTGTATAAGTGTGTGTGTGTGTGTGTGCGTATAAGTGTGTGTGCGTATAAGTGTGTGTGTGTGTGTGTGTGTGTGTGCGTATAAGTGTGTGTGTGTGTGTGTGTGTGCGTATAAGTGTGTGTGTATGTGTGTGTGTGTGTGCGTATAAGTGTGTGTGTGTGTGTGTGCGTATAAGTGTGTGTGTGTGTGTGCGTGTAAGCGTGTGATGAAAGGTCTGACTCCTTTAGAATGTGACACTAAGAGGTGTGAAGTGAGAACACTGGACTGCTGCTGCTGCTGCTGTTGTTCCAGCGCTGGTGTAAAGGTTAAACTCAAGTTTACACTGTAGTTAGACTACATTCAGGCTCAAGATTAGGATTAGATTCTTATCGGGGTCATAATCTCATAAAAACCCTAAAACCCGTTCATTAAATTTAGCCAGAGTCTCAATCTAAACCTAACCCTAAACATATATGTAGTTTCATTCTAACCACAATCTAATCCCAATCCTGAACCTAGCCGCAATCTAATAATAACCATAAACCTGACCCTAACCTAATTCGAATCTGACCCTAATCTGACCATTAAGCCTAAACACAATCTAATCCCAATCCAAAACATAGCCACAGTCTAATAAGACCACTGTACCTGACCGTAATCCACTTCTAAACCTATTCAGAATTGAATGTGCTAATCCTAACTGTAATCTAATCCCAACCTCAAACTTGGGATAGGGTTAGGATTGAGTGGATGGATAGATCCAGGCTTTAGACTATGCTGCTATATGTCTAGCTTTATGATTTCGGATTTGGCCTTGTTTAGGGTTGAGGATTAGATTATGATCAGGTTTGGTGGTGTTATCAGATCCTGGCTGAGATTAGATTACATTTAGAGTTAATGTTCAGATTAGGTTCAGATTTTGAATTAGATTAGGATCAGGTTTGGGGTTATAATTGGTTTGTGGATAGGTGTTAGGGTTAGGGTGACATTACAACTGGGTCTAAGGTCAGGATTAGGTTTAGATTCTGGCTAGGGTTAGGGCTGAGATTAGATTGAGTTTTTAGATTTAGGATAGGGATTAGATTAAACTAAAGTGAATGATTATGGTCATATGCTGTATACATGTGGCTTAGATTGTGCATATACAGTACATTAAAATCGTGAAAGTTCGAGGGTTAGGGGTTTTGAGAGTGTGTGTGTGTGTGTGTGTGTGTGTGTGTGTGTGTGTGAGTGTGTGTGTGTGTGTGTGTGTGAGTGTGTGTGTGTGTGTGCGTGCGTACATCATAATTCCCAGGCTCGGCACATATTTCCATATCCTGTGTAAGAGTAAAGCTACACTCTGCGGTAAGGGAATGTTTCCTCTCTTCTGCGCTCTGATGTTTTCTCACTCGTTCCTCTCGTCCTGCCGTCACACACATACACGCACAAACACACACACACACACACACCACTGATGCTGACGCTTCCTCCATCCATCTTTCTCTCATTCTCTCCTCCCTCCTTCTCTCCCTCGTCTCGGCCTCGGGTCGACCCCTCTTTACCGTGTCACGGGGATTAACACCAGACCGGTAGCTTGCAATGGAGAGTGTGTGTGTGTGTGTGTGTGTTGTGTGCAGGCCACAAGAATGTCCAGGCTGTGGTCAGCGTCCTCCGCTCGCCCGCCCTGAGTGTGTGAGGGTAAAAAAGGGTGTGGGGGGGCATTTTCCACTCCACTCCCTCCGTAAAACCCCGACAAACTCAGAGCAAACACACTCCAGATGTCTGAGAGGCCTATATATGTATTTATATATATGTATGTATGTGTGTGTGTGTAACTCTAAAAAATTCTATATTCAATATTTATCTCATTTATCTCATATCTCAAGTATGACGTAATGAAATGTGGTGAAATTAAGACTGCATGTAAAGATTAAATTTGGAAAAGGCTAGAAACTGAGGTAATAAGAAAATATTTTGTCAGATTTTTGTGGCTTTTTGAGGACATTTTATTCTGTATGAGGGAAAATGTTCGGGCTGCGTTTGCTTTTGGTTACTGAGATTAAAACTAAGATTAGGGTTAGATGTAGCTATAGTTTTATTTGCATCGACACTTAAATATGTGTTTATGAGAATTCATTACTCTAACGACCTTTTTCAACCTGATATTATGCATTTAAGTTGCTTTTCTACATTTTCTTTGATAGAAATAATCACGTTGTATGAGTTTAAATTAAAAGTCGGATCGCGCTGGTTCCAGTGATGTGTGTGCCGCAGGGGTGTGTATCGAGCTGTGGATGTTGGAGGGTTGGAGTGTGTGTCTCTTGAGAGAGTCACTGTGGTGAAAGAATCAATAACTCCTTATCATCCTGATGTATAATAGCTCTGTTTATGTCGTGTGTGTGTGGATCTTTGTTTCTACCGTGTGTGTCATTCTTTGCTTAGCTACTTTTGGGGTAAATTTTAGACTCTACACCTGCAGATTATGGGTTTTGTTTTCCTTGCTAAAATATATTTGATATTAAAAGGACAGTAACGCAACCACAGGGGCAAGGTGGTGATCAGCTCTGGGAAGGTGGTAACACAACGTGGGTCACACACACTCACACACTAACACTTCCTGTTTCTGCGAATTTAGATTCCTCAATTCGACGCGATATTTTCAGTCAATATTTTATTGCAATGTTTATGAGTAAAATCTTGCCTTTCCGCGTTCAACTCTAGCTCAAATAGTGTTCGCCTCATTTAGTAAATGTTAGCTCACACATGGCTGTGTCCCGAGCCGCGTACTGCTGCACTTAGTATGGTAGGTAAGGCGCTCTTATCATACTTTTCTATGAGGTAGTATGCATCTCAAGAAATAGCTGAGGTTGTAGCTTAACAGCTCTCTACGCACTAGGTAGTGCACATGGAGAGTCACACAAACCCTCTTTGACTTGTTTCACTACATAGGGTGGGAAGTGACTTTTTCTTAAAATGTTGTGCACTACGCTGGAAATACTCTGCCCTCGCTCCACTCTGCTTTCACAAATAAAAACATCAGATATCGGCATCTGCTAATAATCTGCATATTGTTCATCCCCACTAAAAATACACATTAATATTATAAAACTAACTGCGGAGTAAATGTCTGTGGAGTGTCCCAAGAAGTGTAGTAAATGTGTGTGTGTGTGTGTGTTGTGTAGTGTGAGCGCACCAATCAGCCAGTAAAGCGGGATTCTCGCACCAGTGCCTCTCTGTGTCATTATCATGCAGAATAAGGAACCTAGTGTAGTGAGGCAACAATACACAGTGTTCCGTTTATCAGCAGCGTTACGCTCAACTCGTCTGCAGCGGCGTGGAAAAGTGTGAACGAGTGGAGAGCCGAGTCAAGTGGTTTATTACTGCCATTCCAATCACGTAAAGTAGGAGTTTAAATCACAAGTTACTGTAATTTTATTGTTTGAACGTTTCACGAGGAAGTAGTGTGCGAGGTAAATTCAGTGGTGTAGCTCCTAAAATAGTTCTCCTCATCTTGTGGCTCTATTGATGTTTATCTAGAGATTATCTTCCATCAAAACACTTATGATGCTAATCTGAAACAAAAACTCCAGTTCCACTTCTCAGCTCAAGCAAATCTTCAAAGGGTGAGTCTGGAATGATAAACACGGTTTGCATCCTCTTTCGACTTCTCTGGAAACTCCCCGCCTCATCGCTAGCCAGACACGAATGCGTTAAAAAGCCGGACGATCCGCTGCCACGACTACAGGCCGAGCAGCATTCCCGAGCCGAGATGGTAGTTGGAATTCGGTAATAACACACCTGACGTTTATAGATGTTGGAATAAAAGCTACTAGCTTGTTCATAGTGGTGGTAACTCTTAATGCAGCAAATTTAGAAATTATTAAATACATTTATTTATTTACATTTACAATAGAGTTGCACGTCACAAATTTTATCACAATATATAATACCATAAATCGCGCCGTTGGTAGTGTAACAGTAAGGAAATTGGCCCCGTGATCCCGGGGGTCCCGTCCCGTCCCTGAGCGACGTACAATTTGTACATGTATTTAGGTTTTCGTGTAAATGAATTTAAGTGAGGGAGTGCACCACGACGAAATGTGGCCCCTGCATTTGACCCATCCGTGAAGGAGCAGTGGGCAGCTGATGTGTAGTGCCCAGATAGCAGTGGTTGGGGACTGGAACTAACTCCCTAATCTTTACATTCACATTATTTAGCTGAAGCTCTTATCCTGGGGTGCGTTTCCCAAAAAATATAGTTGCTAACCCAGGGACCCAGTGATGGTAGTAGGATTCAAACTCATGACCTCTTGGTTCAGAGGCGAGTGTCACTACCACACACTCTGTTACGCTACAAACTGTAGTGATCATAAGGTTGCCAGTTCGAATCTCAGATGGATAAAGGTACCACTGAGGTACTCATGACCAAGGTACCGTCCCCTAGCACTGCTCCCCAGGTGCTGCCCATGTCAGCTGCCCGCACTGTGTGCTGTGATGCGTTTACAATGACAAATAATCTCACACTAACTGCCCACTATAAAGCTGCTGATGGAACCTCGATGAGGGGCAATAGGCAATGCAATAAATGGACAGTGCAGCAATCTAACATTATAGTGAAAATGGCACATAAACCTTCGTATGATTGGTGTTGCTCACAATTCGAAAGAAAGTTAAAACCAATATACATCAGCGTTCAACACACAACAACGTGCAAGAACCGAGTGAATGGGATGTAAACTGGATAACGGGTATATATACTGAATACCGCATTGTGATGAAGCTTGTGAATTTAACGAGCGTGTTAAAGGGTACTGGTTCCGGACGCCCGGTTCTTTGCAGATCGCGGCTCACGTCTGGCGTGTCAGAGCTTATTTCGGGGGTTGAAGTGCAGCTCGGGGCAAGTGCTGACTCGCTCTCGGATGCGACATTCCTGTCGCACGACCTGAGCCAAATTCCCACGCTGGGAGTCTACCTGTCTCACAAAAACAACGCACCGTTTACAGCCCAAATTCCCAAAATATATCCTCACTTGTTTTTATCAATGAAATTGTCACTCAAAGCAATGTTTCTTGACATTAAACAGCAACATTTGAGATTGTTGCGGCCTAAAATGGCTAATTTAGCAGCAGCTTTTCTAAAAAATTAAGATGAAAGTTGTGGTGCTTTATTGCAACGATTTGTTGCAATAAAGTTGCGGGAGCTAGTCAACGTTGTGGAAAAGTCACTAGTGTGTCTCTCACATGCTATTCGAATAATATAAGCTGTTAAAATGATAAAAGAATGGTGAAAAATGGGATCTCATAAGGCAAAAATCACGTTAACTCTCCAGTGATGCTCCTGGTTTGATTTGGACTGTTCTCATTACCCTGGTCGCCGTCCTCCTGCCCTCTTGCCCATCTCAACCCACGAGGGGACGGGGCAATCCCACTGCCAGATGGTGCGTGCTGAGCCCACACCTGTCCGCACCAAAAAAGCTGCCAAAAACCCGCCGTGCCCAGACTGGTGCACGGAAACCGCACTAGCTTGGGTGTATATAAGCACTACCACCACCACTGGACCCCGGAGCAAGACTGCTGTCCCCACGTTGCTCCAGGATTCAGTTCAGTTCAGTCAAATCTTCCCATTTATTACAGAAAAAAATCATTTTTAGCTGATGAACAACAACAACCAGCGTTCTACTCACAATACAGACATTTACTCGATATTTTCAGTGATTATTCTGACGGTGTCCACCACGTTATTGTGACGTGACTCTCATGCGGAACGCCGTCTTGCACAAAAATGTAGTTCTCTCCCAGAAATGAGTCAACAATGAGTTATAGGCCAAAATGAGTCCAAATTGGATAAAAATGGTCAAAACTTCAATATTTCTTTATTTTCAATTAATCAAAAAATAATTTTTACATTTTATAATGTTACAGAGAAAAAGAAAAATTTGGTTTAGTAAAAAATGCTGGAAATCAATTAATTGAAAAATAAGAGGCAGATTAAGCGATTAATAAAATAATCATTAGTTGCAGCTCTAGTATGGTGTCGTATTAGGTTCATTTTACGATTACTTGCCATAAATGTCTTACATTTAAGCCTTTAAACTTTCTCATTTTCACATAACTTCACATTTTCTCCAACAATAGCAACATGAAGAAGACCTGCTTGACTGTAATATCTTTTATGCAAGCACAAAGTAAACTTACTTCATAAACCTTGCAATAGTAACAAAATTAGCGCGAGATTTTCCCTTAACGTCAGCCCAATTTTAAACCATTACCGACAATTAAGGTCTTTAGCGCTAGCCGGGGGATAAGTATTGTTTACACATTGTTTCATTTGCGAGAAAGAGAGAGAGATGGATCGTCATGACCACACCATGGAGGGTTTTAGATAAAGCTGGTGAAGAAACTGTTGTTAAGTTTCTTTTTGATATGATATAATATCAGTTCAGCAGACAACGATTAGACGTTTGATACAATAGGATTTCGTTTTGATTCAATTCAGAAGCGAGCAATCAACATGAGACGATATCATACGCTGATTTGACACTACATTCAAATCAAATCACAAAATCACAATGGCATTTTTATTTTAGTCACGTTGCAATATGTATAATGTCTGATCAGTGTTTTCAATTTGGATCGACTCCAGAGTATCGTTAAAGATTGAATCGATGTAGAAGGATATATCATTACACCCCTGAGCCAGATGCAGCGTTAGATACAGAGCTGTTAGAAGTCATTACAGGAGCTGCCTTATTACTGACTGATGTCTGATCTACTTGGCATTACTAGATGTTGGTAGTCTGACCTTGTCCTACATTTCTCCTCCTCCTCCTCCTCCTCCTCACTCCCTCTCTCCTACACACCAGCAAAAAAGAGCTCTTACATTCTTTAAAATATATGTTAAAATATAATGATATATATTTAAATATTATTTTTGTGATATGTACAAGAAGGTTTTCAAAAGCTTTTCCTCTTTATGTACAACCAAAAACGAATACAAAATAAAATACATTTACATTTACAAAGTTCAGCCTTTTTATTAAAATACATGTTTAATACTGTTATTTCATTTCACTGTGTACTGTAAAGCTGTATATTAGGGGTAAAACTATATATCGTTGGTATACGATATATCACTTTAAATAATAACGATATATCATTTCAACCCTAATATACAGCAGTTTCACACAGTGACATGATACATCGATCTACATCTATACATCAATACATCTATTCAACGATCGTCGATTACAGACGTCTTACATATTGTAATTATGCCTCAGAATAACCTTGTTTAGAAGAGGGGTGTAACGATGCATCGGTCTACACCGATTCCGTTGTCAACGATACCATAGTGTCAATCAGACATCGTACATTTTGAAACGTTACTTAATGTTGAACATTTATTTTTAATAAAATCCAATCGTATCCGTCGTGCACAAATCGTTTACACCCAAAAATATTTACACCCTTGCCGAAATTTTTACAGAAAGGTAGAAAATGGAGGAGTGCAGCAGCTCTGGCCGTCTTTAATTTTTCAGTCCCTCGCCTGTGTGAGAATGACATTACACGGCGCCAATGCAAATGCCCCAAACGGCCAAACTGGCACCTCCGACCCGATTCGGCGCCGGAGGCAATGGCGAGGCGTTGCTATGGTAACACAGAGGCGGGGGCCGGGGTCGGGAAGAGCGTTGGTCAGACATGGGAGGGAGGTGCACGGAGGGACGTGAAAAAGATTGTCCACAGCGAGCGTTGCTGCTTAGGTTTAAAGGGCAAGTGTAGAGGGAGACAATGCACAGCAAATTTCGTTTCCCCAATTTTGGAGCGTTGGAGGAGCGCTGGAGGAGCATTAGGGGAGTGTTAGAGGAGCGTTAGAGGAGCGCTAGAGGAGCGTTGGAGAAATGTTGGAGGAGCGTTAGAGGAGCGCTAGAGGAGCGCTAGAGGAGCGTTGGAGAAATGTTGGAGGAGCGTTAGGGGAGCGTTAGAGGAGTGTTGTAGTTATAACTGAACTCCGCAGGACGGTTGATAGAATGTTGATGGAATGCTACAGTTCTGCTTTTATTAAAAGGTTTCGGGTTAAAGCCGATCATGTAAACTCTTCTCACACGGCAGCAGGAAGTCGGCACTGATTTCAGTGTTGATTTATGAGCTGAGTGATGGACGTCTCGGTTGTTTTGCAGGTTTTTGGTTTTTTAGGTGTTTGTTGATGGTTTGAACCTGCAGGAAGCTGCTGTACGGTGATGTGTTTTGTACAGTAAAGTGGAGTTGGGTGTGTTTGAGAGTGTGTGTGTGTTTGAGAGTGTGTGTGTGTTTGAGAATGTGTGTGTGTTTGAGTGTGTGTGTGTATATATGAATAAGCAAATCACAAGCCAAAAAGGTTTCATTTCCCTTCACAGATATTTCCCTGATTAAATATAATGTATGTGATCATAAAGTATTTTAATATTTATCAGAAGGTTTAGTTACATTGCTCAGCTCTTACAGCACATGCAGGACATTTACATACAGCACTAACACTAATCTCTCTCTCTCTCTCTCTCTCTTTCTTCCTCTTTTTCTCCATTTCTCTCCCTCTTTCTCTCTCTTCCCACTTTCTACTCTCTCTCTCTCTCTCTCTTGCTCCCTCTCTTTTCCTCTCTCTCTCTTGCTCCTTTCTTCTAACTCTTTCTCTCTACCATCCTCCTCCTTTTTCTCAATTTTCATCCTTCCTTCTCTCTCTGCTGCCTTTCTACCTCTCTCTCTTCCCACTCTCTCTCTCTCTTTTCCTCTAACCTTCTCTTTCTTTCTCCTCCCCCTCTCTCCCCCCTTCTTTCTCTCTCTTTCCTTCCCTCCGCTTCTTTCTCCCTCTCTCCCTCCTTTCTTTCTTTCTCTTTTTCTCTCCTCTCTTCCTCCCCCTTTCCGTGCCCTCTCTTTCTTCACCCTTTCTCTCTCTCTCTCTCTCTCTCTCTCTCTCTCTCTCTCTCTCTCTCTCTCTCTCTCTCTCTGTCTCTTCCTCCATCTCTCTCTCCATCTCCCTCTCTCGTTCTCTATCTGTCTCTCTTTCTTGCCATCCATCTTTCTCTCTTTTTCTCTCTTTCTCTCACTCCATCTCTCCATCTTGTCTGTTTCTCTCTCTCTCTCTCTCTCTCTCTCTCTTTCTCCTGCTCATTCTCTCTCCCTGTCTCCCTCCATCTCTCTCTCTCCATCTCTCTCTCTCCATCTCTCTGTCTCTCTCTAGGTGTGCTTCTGGACATTCAGCGCAACTTCGGAATAAAAGACGGTGAAGCTGGCTTGTTACAAACAGGTAAGTCTCTCCAAATCCCTTAATTACACCCTGTTGCAACACACACACTTAAACACACACACCTGCTAAAACTCTCCTCGCGCATGAGGGAGCCTGTTACTCGACGGCAGTAAGCTGCTTAAATCTGAAATGACTGGGACAACAGGAGGATAAAAGGAGGACTTGAGTCCGGCACCTCTCGCCTCTCTCTCTCTTGTTCTCTCTCTCTCTCTGTGGTAATGGAGTGTCGTTAGAGCTGCTGTTTGGGTCGTAAGATTGACACTCGGCTTTATTCACACGCACACTAAGCCTTTAATTAGGGGTCTGATGGCTAACTCCCCCGAGCAGGAAGCCTAATTTACCCCTCATGCAGATTTCAGTTTAAAACGGGATCAATCGAGGCAAAAACACGGACATTTGTGGGGGTTAATAGATGAAAAATATGTTTTGAAAGATTTTTATCACAAATATTACCATTTGTAGGAATTAATAAATCAGAAATAAGGTCATTTGTAGAAGTTCATTTCTCAAAAATATTGCTTGTTTAGAGTTAATCAGTCAAAAATATTTCCATTTGTAGAAGTTCAATCAAAAATATGGCAATTTCTAGAGTTTAATTCATCAAAAAATATGGCTTTTTGAAGAGTTAATCGATCAAAAACATGGTAATTTGTAGTAGCTAATGCATCGAAAATATATAGTCATTTATGGAGGTAAATCAATCAAAAAATATGGCTTTTCCAGAGTCAACAAAAATGTGTTTTTTAAGAGGTAATCAATCAAAAATATGGTCATTTATAGAGCTTTATCGATCAATAATATGACCATCTCTAGAGGTTATTTCCGTCTCATGTGCATTTTGAGTGTTATGTACGCTGGCATTATAGTGTTTATTACCAGAATAGTCACGATCAGAGTTTTAATGGAATTTTATAAAAATTGATAAAAAGACTTGTAGAATTTGAGCTTAAAGAACATTTCGGAGGCGATTGTGTTCTTCTGGTCAGTACAGCGATGTACGATACACAGCGTGTTGAATTAAGTCTGCTCCTGGCTCCCTGTAAACGAGAGGAAAGCTTGTGGGTTTAGGTTTGGGTCGGAGCACAGTGTTCCTCTTGTGAGGTCAGTGTTGCGTTCTGCTGCTCACTAATGGCTGCGTTCTATTTTAAAAGACTCGGCTAGAGCGCGGTTTGGGACGCAGCCATTTTAACTTCTCTTTCAGGTACATTTACACTGAGGAGACTGGCCACGTCCCAAAAGTATGTGCGGTCTATACTGTATATACTGTATCAATCCATCTATATCAATATATACACTGCAAATATATATACATTATATATAGAGATAATAGATGATTGAATTACTGTATATTGTACATGTTGACTAATATAAACATTTAAAATATATTAAAAATATTTAAATAAATAATTGACTCTTTTTTTGGAGTTAACCAGTAAAAAATACGGTCATTTATAGAAGCTGATCATTCAAAAATATAACTTCTATTTGGAAGGTAATAAATAAAAAATGTGGACATTTGTGATATACAAATACATTATTGACACTTGGGTACATTGTAGTATATTTGTAAAAATATAGATATTCATATATTTACTTTCTGTTCATTTTAAATTATTCATTTGCATATATACGTGTACATTTACATTTACAGCATTTTTCATTTTTATATACATTTAAATATGATCCATTAAAAATATATCCATTGGAATATTGATCATCTTTTTTTTTTCATTTTCGTTTTGGAAGCAAATATTGAAATAAGACATGTTTCTTTGAGGTTTGTATTTTTGGTTATAATGTGAAAATTAATTGCACAAATTCTACATAAACTGGAAAACAACTCATTTTTATCATTTTGATTGTGTAAATGAATATGTAAAATGAACACCTTTTTTTAGTTTTTGGGGATAATTTTAATGAATAAATGAATGATACACAGGTTAAGTTGTCTATTTTATCCAGCTCTGTGTCAGCAGGCATTTTTGCTGAGGTGTGTGTGTGTGTGTGTGGAGGGGGTGGTTAGGGTGGGGTTGGGGGTATTTGGAAGGTTAGGGCAGGGCTTCCTGAACCAGACCTGGGCCATGAGTCTGCCTCAATTAGGCTTTTGTGAGAGCGAGGCGTTGTGTGTTTATGCTGGTGTGTGTGTGTGTGTGTTAATGCGAGTGTATGCATGTGTGTGATGTGAAGTAAAAGTATGCATTGCATGTGAGTATGACTGCATTTTCACATAAGTGTATGCATAGTTTTACTGTCACACACATGCACACCTGAGCGCCAGCACATAATGCCAAGTCATACACACACACACACACACACACACAGGGGCTCATTGAGCAGTAGCATATAAAGTGAAGGGAAGTCTGGGATTCGTTCTATTCATCTGCTCTGAAAACGTTAAAATCACTGGGCTGTGGACGCCTGAAAAAACATGCACTCATAAAAAACCTTCACCAGTAATGTGTCAGAGGAGTTGGGTTTTCATTTTGAAGGAGAAAATGGGAGTTGAGTAAACCTTTCACTGCTCTTTTGTGGACAAAATACGTCCGAGTGGAAGTTAAAACTGAAGCTCGGCCGATATGACTTCTCCAGGGCCGATACTCACACTGATTATTGTTTGTTGTCATTTTCTATATAAAAGTATTAACATGAATGTAGAAAGTTAACAGAATTACTACAAACTTTTAAACCAAATTTTTAAAATAAGCAAAATAACAATCAAGATAACGAGCAAGGTTATATTGATTAGAGGTTTTGATTAATTTCCAGTCAGCTGATAATCCTTAGAAACCCATAACCCAAAAATGCTAAATACTGCTGCCAATAATTGGCCAGGTTGATAATAGAATCAGGTGATAATCGGCCATATTGATAATCAACGAGGGATGATACCTGCTTGGATTGATAATCGGGCAAATTGATAATTGGTTGAGGTCAATCAGGTTGATAATGGACCACACTGATAATCGGACAGATTGATACTATCGTAAAATATACATCAATATTTCAACTTAGAAACTGTCGAGTTTAAAAAAATTGATACTGATAACCATCAACATGTCTAATATCGGTGCTTCAGCCTTTTCACTTATAAAGTACAAGCCCGAGTTGTAAATATATTTTAAGTGAAACTGTGTAAAAAGAGTTCTTACGTAGTAGTGTGTGTGTGTGTGTGTGTGTGTGTGTGTGTGTGTGTGTGTGTGTATGTGTGTGTGTGTGTATGTGTGTGTGTGTGTGTGGGATAATGAGTGTGTGTATGACTCAGTGTGTAAATTTAGATGCTCAGTTTCAGTCTGCACTGTGATGTATTGTTTCAGAAGTGTGGAAGTACAGTAGATGAGGAGCCTCTTTTACTTCTGCTTTCTTTTAATTACAAATGCAGTTGATTTACAGTCACCGCAGACGTCCGGTTTTCGGCTAATTTGAATTTAACTGGGGTGTTAACTCTGTGCTCATGTAGTTTAAACTCCCCAGTGAGGTTTTAAAGGTGTGAGGCTGTCAAAATCTCTAAACAACCTTAAAAGAAATCTTAAGACAGACCTTTTTGTTTAGTTTTTATTTTTTTATTTTATTGCATTGTGAATTATATGTATTTTTTATTATTATATTTTTAATTGGACATATTATGTGTCTTATTTTTGCTTTGTTGAGCACCTTGTATTGCTCTTTTGCACTCAAGTTTGATTAATTGATTGCTTTCCCAAAAAATGCAAGAAAGTGACCAAAAAAATATCACAGTTGGCACACAAGAAATAATGTGTGTGAGTGTGTGACTGTATTATTCATTCTCTCTCTGTCTGGCACAGTGTTGCAGAATTTCATATGTCTCATCCACTCGCTGTGTGTGTGTGTGTGTGTGTGTGTGCACGTGTGTGTGTGTGTGTGTGTGTGCACGTGTGTGTGTGTGTGTGCACGTGTGTGTGTGTGTGAGGTCATCTGGGTGTATAGACTTCATAGAAACCATTACGAGTTCCCACTGGAATTCAATGAATTCCTGATGTTTATGAAATCAACTTAATGATATGTAAAGTTGCTAGATGGAATGCAAAAACGGGTAAAAAGTTAGGGAGGATTTTTTTTCCATTTTCCATTCCGTGAAATGTGCTCCAAATCAGCTATGAATCTGTGCAATAACGTTTAACAATTAAATGATGAGAAATGTTAAAAGCTAAAATTAAGGTGATAAAGTTATGTATATTAAAAATACATCCCAATAAAATGACGTTTCTGATGAAGTCATCATCTGTACACACTAACCTACATACCAAAAAACATCAATTTGATACGGGTGATGTTTGTGTCGACTGAGCGACGAGTGTGTGGCATTTCTGTGTGTCATCGTGTAATTTAATCCTAAACTGCATGCTGTGCGTCTCAACTTTCCGGCAAGTTCTCTGTCAACCCGTCTCCCATTCTCTAACATTTTCCTCGTCAGTAACAGTCATGACAGCGAGCACTTTGCAAAAGTCTTGGGCCTCCTTTCTTTATTTTCTTATATGTTTTTGCTAAAACATGACGTTCCTGTTTAGTTTTTCTGTGCCCATTTTGGTTTTGTCCCTAGAATTGGTGTCCTAGTTTGATTTTTTCTCTCCAAAACATGGCCTCCCCATATGGTTTCTGTTCCCAAAATTGTGTCCCTGTTTGGTGCTTGTATCCAAAAAATGAGTGTCCCTTATTAGGGTTTTACCCAAAAAGTGTTGTCCCCATTCAGTTTTTGTCTCCAAAAAGTAGCGTCCCTGTCTCCCAGCGTAAACTCCCTGCTCATGTAGTTTAAACTCTCCATTCTGTTTAACATCATTGTGCATAAAATGACAAAAATGTTTGCCACAAAAGGGGTTTAAGAAGCTCATAATGCTGCGTTCCAAACAGTGTCGACAGTAAGTAGTAAATCACCAGGAGCAGAAGAGTGACTGAGCCGAGAGTAGCAAGATAATGTCGTAACGAGACGGGCTCTTAACGAGACAGATTTAACGAGCTGCTAGACAGGACACCTGCAGGGCGCTCAGGAGAGGAGGAGGACGAGGAGGAGGAGGAGGAGGATCAACACAGAAACAAAATGACGAAAAGAGCGAGAGAGATGAGGTTACTGTCCTAAAGCAACGTGCTTTTGTCCTTCACCGTCCTTTTGTTGAATGGATGACAGGGTCAGTGGCGAAGGGGATTTATTCTGGAGGAGAAGCTGGTTGAAAATCTTAAAATAGATGCTGAGAGATGAATAGACAGATAGATAAAGAGATAGATAGAGTGGAAGTTCACTCATCAGTAAATTCTGACAACGAGACTCGTGACAAATATACGTTCTTGGCCTGGCAGGCTTCAGTGAAGAAAAATCAGGAGGTCATGGTTCACAGTCCAAGAAGGCAGGTGTCTGTGTGTGTGTGAGAGAGAGAGTGTGTGTCCGGAGTCGCGGAGCTGCCGGATTTCGGGCTGGTCGGTCTCCAGCCGTCGTCTAGCCGGCACGTCTGGGACGAGAGACAGATTTAGTTCTGTAGGCCGGAGTGTGTGGCGTGACGAGAGTGTGTGTGTGTGTGTGTGTGTGTGGTGGGTGAGTGATGGCAGCACAGGTGGGGCGTCTTGCTTTTCCCCCTATAGACAGCGGGAGATGGGCACACACCCACACCCACATCGGGGCACACACACACATCGACGCACGCGCACACACCCCGACGCACGCACACCGACGCACACAGTGAAGACTACTGAAGTCTGCAAATGTTTGCTCTTTTGAAATGGCTTGGAGATTGAATGAACAAGTGGAATATTAAAGATGTTTGCTGTATATACCAATTTAGAACCAAAAAATGGTGTCCTCATTTGATTTTTGTCCCCAAAATTCATCTTAGTTTAGTTTTTGTCCCTAAAAGTGGTATCTCCAAGAAATAGAATTCCCGTCAGGTTCTTGTCCCTAGAAATTGCCGTCCCCATCTGGTTTTAGTCTCCAAAAAATGCTGCCTGTTTGTTTTTGTCCTTTAAAAACTGTTGTTTGTTTTGTTTTCCTAAAAATTGTGCCCTTATCTGTTTTTTTCTCCCCCAAAACTTGTGTCCCCATTTGCTGTTTGTCTCCAAAAAGGTAATGTCTCTGTCTGTCATTCATTTCCCTGCTCATGTAGTTTAAACTCCTTGTAGTTAAAAAAGTCATGTTTAAACCCGGCCTTTAATCTCACTGGAGTTCTCCCATAACAATGCAAGAGAACCACCAAAATACCAAGGCTTCAAGTTTAATTTTTGGAGAAGAAACATAAGACATGGCACAAGAAATTGTGTGTGTGTGTGTTTCTCATGCCCACATGCAGTGTTTGATGTAAGAGCTTTGAGGAATATTAAAGTCCCTATTAAAGTCCTACCAGGCATGATTTGGGCTTGCGGTTTAAACCGTTCCCCAGCGCACACACACACACACACACACACACATTTCCTCTGCCGCAGACACAAGGCTGATGACAGAGAGTCTCAACTCAACACTTTACAGCTGAGGAGTGTTTGGTGGATGAAGTGGAGTGGGTTTTGAAGTGTGTGTGTATGTGTGTGTATGAGTGTGTGTGTGTGTGTGTGTGTGCATTTGCTCACGTTTTTATCTCCTAGTGGATAACCACGTGTCCTGACCAGCACTGTGGTAGTGATATTTTAAGGATTTGACTCTATTCTAAAAAATAGTAATTATGTAAAAGTAGGGATGGACTGAATTATTGGCTGATGCTGAAATCTGATATTTTTCACACTCACATCTGCCGATGCAGATAAATGAGGAAGGCCAAGTCGAGCGCATAAAGACAAAAGAAGTTCCACAGCACGCAGTTTAGCACAAAATTAACTCCACACTTCGGACATTTCTAACACAGCGCCAAGTCAAGCGAGCGTGAAAGCAGAGTGGAGCATTTCCAGCGTAGTGCACAACATTTTAAGAAAAAGTCACTTCCTCCTCTATGTAGTGTACCAAGTCAAATAGGGTGCATGTGACACTCCATGTGCGCTACCTAGTGCATAGAGAGCTGTTAAGTTACAACCCCGGCTATTTCCTGAGATGCATACTGCCACATAGAAAAGTATGATAATAGCACCTTACCTACCATACTATTAAGTGCAGTAGTACACGACTTGGGACACAGACACAAGCGCTACCTTTCTAACGTACAGTAAACGCATCATCAAATATCAGCTGGAAAAGTCAGGCATTAAAAAAAGCAAACATGAGCAGATTGCGATGCGATCCGATGTTATCGGGCAGCCCTAATAAAACGTAAAACACAGATTTTGAGAAATATGTAATGAATGTTGAGTTAAAAATTGAGGTCAGAGCTGAGAGAACACACAGCTACACCGACGTACATCAGTGGAAAAACAAAGTGTGTGTGTTTAGACTCATTCTACATGCTGCATTTTTCTGTTCAAATTTACAGTATATACACATTGATGCAGCAAATCTCCTAAATCCAGTAAACTGTGTGCGTTCTTTATCCACACGGTCCAGCTGCGGCATTTAAATCAAATCTAGCCGTAAACATCTCACAGGGGGGGGGGGGGGGGGGGGGGTGCGCGTGTACGTGTGTGTGTGTGTGTGTGTGAAATGGTTTGTGTTTGACCTTGATAAATGGAATTGTATATCATGAGTGGGTGTGTACGGTGAGCATTGGTGGTGCGGAGCAGACTCACAATGGATATCGATTTGTTACCGCGATCGTCAATCACCCTTAAAGTGCCGACCCAAAGCTGAATCACATGCTCACAATCTATAAACCTCATTCACTAATATATTAAGATGTTCTTAAATCAAATTTGCTCTTAAAACATTTTACCAAGATTCCTCTTTGTCCAGAGGCTAACCACTAGACCTACTGTACGTGTCGTCATGACGTTGGTTTTCATATTTTATCGAAGCTGTAGTATCGCTGATAATTGATCTGATATATCGATGTAGACTGATGTATTGTGACACCCCTAAATAAGAAGCCGATAAAAATGAAAGCGTAACAGCTGTCGAGCAGAACGACGGCACGTCATGTTGGGCAACCAATCGCACACACACACACACACCAGAGGAGAAATGTAGAGGCAGCTGTAGTGTGTGTGTGTGGGTGTGTGGTTGAATGGACAGCACAGCTGATAAGACACAGATAGATCTCAATTCCACAGAAAGAGGTCAGCAGGCAGGACAAGCTCCATTAAAACGAAAGCTGAGAAAGCTGCAGCAGTGTCTAGAACAACATACAGTGGACATACAGTAGCACGAGTATTGCAAGTGTGTGTGAATCTCTGACCTATAATATTATGTTAGTGTGCTACTGTATATAATGCAAAATGGGTGTGCAAAAAAAATCACATCACGATTCTCCCTCTGACCTTTCAAAATCAATTAATGCATTCCCAAAAATCCATTCATATTTTTCAGTTAACGTAATGGCACTAGTTTACTTTTTCCCCAGCACGAGTTCAGCTCACCAATCCTAAGATGGCGCAGTGGTGGAAATCTGCCCAGATAGAGCTCCTTCACATGAGCGTGAAGGAAATGCAGTCAGTATGCGTACATATGGCAGAAGATTTTGCGATGTTGATCACAACTATTACCACAAATTTAGCCAATCCCCGCAAATTCATTACTACTGTGCCATTTTGAGCAATTACCGCAACCGTTTTTGACCAATCATTGTCGTTTCACCGCAAAACATTGAGCCATACGTCAGCGAACTCACTTCCTTGTTACGTTTAGAAGACACAGGAAACGTGTGATAAAAACGCCTCACATTTACCTTCAAAAATAACTAAATGATTAATGGTTAATAAAAATAATAGTGCTTTGTTCCCTTCATTTTAATTCATTGTTAAAGAATCATTACAAAGGGAAACAAAATTAAAAATTTTCCCACAACTTTGACTTGCGCCCGCAACTTTATTGAAACAAAAAATGCCTAAAATCACCACAACTTTCATCGCAATTTTTTTGAAGAGCTGCCGCAAAATCAGGCATTTTAAGCCTCAACAATCTCAAAACAGCCCCACGAAATCCTGGAGGGACTGACCCACATTACATTTAGTAAACCATGTATCTATGTATTGGATCGTTTATGAATTGTGAATCAATTGTATCACTGTATCATGAGCCCAAGAATCGGAATCGAATCGTGAGATGTTCTGAATCGTGCTGAATATATACACATAGTAATGCCTCGCCTCATTTCAACATGCATCTTCTTCAAAGTTACATTGGTGATTCTAAAAATTAAATTCTATAAAAATCACTGTCGTGTGTGATGCTTGTAAACATGTTTTTGATGCGTGCACTCGTTTGCGAGTTCTGTCCATTTTTTTGTCCGTTTTTATTCCCGTAGACTAATATGGAGCTCAAATTTCCACGTTTCACTGCGTATCCACCGTTAGTCACCGACCTACAAATTCAACGTGATTCGAGGGTCCACGGACCTCTCTGCATATCTCTTACCGTCACGACCCGCACTCGTCTTTTATTGTCATTTATTCCTCCCATTCATTTTCTCTCATCATGAATACGTGGGATTCGGGACTCTACAGTTTTCCTTCCAAGTTTTCGCACGACGGTCAACACGGTTCTTACGAGCACCTCACTGAACACACTTCTCAATCTGTTTCCTCCTGCACTCGTCTTTTTCTTACTGAAATCATCCCTCATTCTCTCCCCATTCACTTCAGTGCATTTTAATCAAAGTCTTTCAGCCAGTCTTCATGTCACAGCCTCAAAACCTGAGCAATCACTTTAGTGTTTTCTTGTGGAAATGCCTCTCTAGTGTAGAAGTCTGGGATTTGGAGGTATAAAGCGCTTGTCAGATGTGGTCTTTTCATCATGGTGGTGGTGAATAGGCAGCGCAGGTGCACGAGGAAACCACGTTTAAACAGGAAACTCTCTTAGTCTCCACCAAATTCACTCAGGCTGAATGGAGCAGAGGGGAAACGCTAAACTGTTAAATAATCTGGAATGAATAGAGACTAAACAAACAGACGACAGACGAGGATGATGCAAACAAAAGCAGAAGCTTGGCTCAGAATGTAGCTTTTCATCAGAGAGACGAGGGTAAAAGTGAAATCCTCATCTCTTTCTCGCCGCTGGGGTTCGAAAAGATGCAAAAGTGAATTTTGTTGCTCCAGTAAACTGCTGACACACTCCACAAATCCTCAATCCTCTCAGTCTGGGGTGCAGTCTGTACTGGTAAGAATTCGTTTTTTGAAGAACTTACCCAGAAGACTCCAGTTTCTATGCTGGCTGGAGGGAGTTCAATGCGATTCAAAATATAAAATGTGCTGCAAAGCAACAAAAACATTTTTACTCGCGGTATAATACAGTCAAAAACCTGTACGTGATGAAATGTGAAATATTCCGAGGATTTGAGAGTGATTACGTGTCGTTATCGCTTTGGAAATGTTGTGAATATTTCATGTAACAACACATACAGTTTTGGTTTTGCTGCTGATTTGTT
>JAVGVS010000094.1:318023-325523 GCA_032718565.1 Distichodus sexfasciatus
TAATAATAATATAATGTTAAAGTTCTGTCCTAAAGCTTTTAGTGCATTATAATTAAAAACAGCTAATATTTAAACATTTTCGTTTGAAAATCTATAACTTTATTCTATAAATAATGTTTTTGTAGCATTTTGTCTCTCAAGTCACGATGTTGTTGTCTTCTGACTCCCACAAACTGAGCGTAATTCTCAGCGTAATAAAGATTAAACTGGCACAAACTGACCCGAGTGCTGTTGCCCACGACAACCACGGAGATGCCCACTCCTACACACACACACACACTTATACACACAGGTACCGGTTCCGTGTTGTCATAGAAACCTTTCTGTAATCTGACATTTGCGTGTGTGTTTGCGTGCTTAGTCATAATCTGCCTACATGACAGCTCCCCCACTGATACACACACACACACACACACGCTGCATGAGCTGTCCACACTCACACACCATTACATTTAAGGCGTTAAAGGATTTCGTAATATTTTTATGTAAATAATTCTAACTCTAATTAAAGTTTGTTTGAGGGTTGTATAAGAATGTTTTCGGGTGAAACTCAGGTGTGTGTGTTAAACTTGTGTGACGTCATCAGCTTTTGCAATATTAAGGAGTGCTGATGAAACTGAAATGATACTTATGTAAGCAGGACGGCCTGTTCTTCACTCATTTAAAGCAACAGTAAATTCATAATTAATATGTATTCTTAAAACACACACTACACGCACACACACTCCTGTATGACTGTCTTTGTGAGGTGTGTCCATCAACTCCCATAATGACTTAAATTAAATATTAATAATACTACAGCTACACTGAACACTAACATAATAATAATAAGACTAATATACAGCAGCAAGCAGCAATAGGCAGGGGCCAAGCATAAGTAGCAATAAGCAGCACAAAAGCACCAGATGCAGGAAGCTTCGAGGAGTCAGTGAATTAGCACAAATTTATCTAACATTTTTAGCTCCCCCTATTGTTCAAATAGCAACATTGTACATTTTCTTATTTATATATCTCAGTTTTGATTGTTTAAGGCAAATTTCAGCAAAATCCGACTTATGGTTCTTGAGATATAGCCATTTAGCATTCACAGCACCCCCTATTGTTCAGTTGACGTCATTAAGGCTAGCTGGACCAGCACCAGCCAACGATACGGCTGTTAAAGCGGAATGTGCCACGCCCCGCTGCAATTAACTCGCTAATTTTAGCCGCCCCGTGGTGAAGTTCCCAAAAAACGTTGTGTTACGATGTCAGGCCACAGATTCATTTGACTTGCGAGTTCCACAGTGGTACCTTTACAGGTCCGGGACTTGAACTGGCGACCCTCACGGAGTTAACTCTCTAACTGTTACACTTCAATTATTACAATTTTTTCTAGCTGACGTTGTCCAAAAAAAGTGGAAAAAATCGCTGCATACACACACATCCAGACTGCACACAGTCCTGTACCGTCAAAACAAGTTTAGGTCAAACACACACTCATATCACACAAGGAAATCCGTTGGTCTGAGGGGGTCCTGTCTTTTCTCGTCACTCGTCGTCAGTGGTGTTTTCTTGGTTTTTTCCGGACTCTTCTCTTCATGCAGCTGAGTGTTTACAGTGCGAACGCTGGAGACGGCGCAGGAAGTAGCTCTGATAACAGCAGCACAATGGCCTGTAATCAGCTCTGTGATTGGCCGGTCTTGAACAGAACTCTGTTTTGTGTCTAGTGTGTTTGGAAACTGTTTTTTTTTTATTTGTATAGCGTCTTTGTAATTGTCGTGTGATGAACATGATAAATATGACGGCAATCTCTCACCCACCGCACTCCGAGTGGAACCTCATACCTTTTTGGAGACTTTAACGTCACTTCCCGCAGTTCAGTTATTTTCTCTGGCTCCATTAACCATGACATTACCGTTGCATTCCCGCTCGTCATCCTCCGCCTCACCGCTCGCAGTCCGGAACACCTGACCTCGGATCAAATTCCCTCCCGAAAATTCTCCGGCGTGACTCAAAGGGACTCGAGTCTCCAGAGCATGAAAAAAAGTCATTATTTCACTCTTCAGTGGCTTTGTGCATGAATAACACACATACATGAGACTAGGGGTGCGCCGATCCGATACGTGGATGTGACATCGGTCCGGTAGCGACTCAAACAAACGGCGGGATCAGGTATCGGTGGCGTTGGGAAGATCTATGGAGGTGATCTGTAGATGTGCACACACTCAGCTGGTTCTACATGGGAAGTGTTACTGCGGTAAAGCTGGTTCACCATTCACACTCATCCCTACATATTGATATTCATTCCTTCTTTCTTTTTTTCTTTCTTTCTGTCTGTTCGTCCTTTCCTCAGTCCTTTCATCTCTCTCCTTTTCTTCCTTTCTTTATTTCTCTCATTTTTTTCCAGTCAGTTGATGCACTAAATCCACTTTTTTGCACTTGACTGTTTTTCAATCAAATAAAAGCACGTATTCCACTCATCTTTCAAGTTTTCTTTAAAATAGTGTTAAAATCTCGTCTCGTCTCCTTCTTGTCAAGCCAGTCTCATGTATCATCTCGTCTCGTGACCTGAGTGTCTTGCTGTATTGTCTTGTTTATTCATTATAGTATAATTTACATTTATTCAGTACGGGAGTCAGTTATAGGACTTCACAATGATGTGAACACCAGAATGAGTGTGTGTGTGTGTGTTTATCAGTCACCGATCTCGAGAAAAGACGAAGTAAAAAATCAGAGTAGCTCCTGTTCCTCCTGTTTCTCCGGGACTTTTTCCTCTTCAGTTTTTTAAAACAACAATAATTCCGGCTGACTCGGAGTGACAGCGGAACGTCAGACCGTTTCCCAGAAGTCATTTCTGCAGCAATGCTCCACTTCTAGCTTGACATATAAAATATATATGTGATGACTCAAAACGTCCGTAACAGTTTGCTTTTCTTACCTAAAAATGAGAAAAAGTGAATGTGTAACGATGCCCGAGCCGTGTGTGTGTGTGTGTGTGTGTGTAAAGGGTGAAATTCCCCTTTCTTAATAAATCCACCCGGCCGGACAGGTCAAGCCAGCCAAAAGGCCGAGCCATTAGTGAAATTTTCTAGGAGACAGACTCATTAATAAAGCAGCGTTGGGTCAGAACAACCTTTCTGAGGTGAATCTTCACATATTCTTTTTGGCACTTTTGGAAATGTGGGGGAACGCTGATTTTCATCGCAAATTCGGCCGTGTAGGAGGTTCACGAGAAGGTATGGCATGTTCATGAGACAGTAATGTGTTGACGAGAGAGTGTGGCCTGCTCAGGAGAAGGTATGGTGTGTTCTCTATGTAGCACTGCCACATAAGTGCAGGATTCCCTTATTTTTTATTTGTATCTTGCAGGTAAAGTGAAGTAAGTGATGGGCATTATGTAGGGGATATCCTTTGTAAATGTCCATTTGTTGATTCTAGCGGTGGCCCTGGAATGTATGTGAAATGTTGCTCTGGTTTGTGGGTGGGGTTGTTCGGTGGTTGAGTGGGGATCAGCTGACAACTCAAACCAAGTCACCTGACGGATGTCCCCCATTTTGAGGATGCAAGAGAAGGCCACAAAGGAGCGAAAGAAAGGGTTTTCCTCTTCCTTCACCCACTACAGGGAGTCTGTGGGGGACCTGTGAAACTTTGAAGATGATAAACTGAAACTGAAGTGCACAACTTACCTGGCCGCAACCAGGAAGTCAGGGATTCCAAGCCGGTGAGGCGGTTTCTCTTGGGTTTTTGTTGGGAGGTGGTTTTGCTCTGAAGACTTCCTTTCTTCACTGTGGATTATATTTTTTTGGAGGTTGTTGGGATCCTCTGGACTACGTTTGATTATCGAATGGTACGGGACTGAGGACTAAACATCTGTGGTTGATTGTATGTTGGTGAGGTTTGAGTGTTTGAATGTTATATTTGTTTGTAAATATATATATATATATCTCTCTCGAAGAACGTTACAGCGCTGGTGGTAGTATCTGTTTATTTCTAATCATTATATTGCAACAGTCAGTCTGATCTCAGTGTAAAGGTAATAATTGGTAGAGGATTGTTACGACGAGACAGTGTGATAGTATTCTCATGAACCTGCATTACTGTTTTGTGAGCAGGTAAAATTCCAGTTTTTCCTCCTGGACCCTTTAAGAACTCTCTAGACATCGACATTTGGACGATAATAATCCATGGTGATGATGTGAATGTTGAGTGATATCGTCCAGCCCTGCAGCGTGTCCTCTCTAGATGAGTTGCATGACGGAACCGAGGGAACACTCAGGATGTGGAGCCTGAATATTTCATCAGCCGCTTTCCTCTGCACATTGTTGTGTAATTGGTGTTGAGCAGCGTCTCGTCTCCCGCTTGGGACAGGCGAGTGTGTGTGTGTGAGTGTGTGTTTAAGTGACATGTCGAGTTCAGTACGAATGCGCTCGGGGACTCGAGTCATTATCACAGACTGGATACACTCGCACATGAAGGCAGGGTTAATGGGAGGTTAGACACATACAAACACATTTAACACATTTTCGAATCGAATGTCACACACACACACACACACACACGCGCGCCGCGAGGTGATAATGGCGAGTTGAAGTGTCAGTGTAATAGCAAATCACTCATGTAATTGTTCTGATTAATACATTAAGTATTCACATTACAGCTCTCCACAAAGCTCTCTCTCTCCTCTCTTCTTCTTCCCTCCTTCTCTCCCTTTCTCCGTCTCTCTCACTCCGATCCATGCCTGTCTTCCTCTTGCTGCCTCTTTCTCTCTCTCTCTCTCTCTCTTCTATGTTTTATTTGCAGTCTTTTGATGGTTCTGGATACATTTAACAAATAAAGAACCTTGAATATACATATATACATAGAGAAAGTAAGCAGGAGAAATATGATATATGTGTGTATGTATATATGTATATACTGTGTGTGTGTGTGTGTGTATATATATATATATATTATATATATATATATATATATATATATATATATATATATATATATATATATGTGTTGCTACTCTGCAAAAAAATCAGTGTCAGGAAAAAATAGTAAAGGATAATAAAAAAGGAACCAGAATCACAAAATGGATCTGCCAATATAGTGAGAAAAGTAATCTTGTGAAGGTCTCCCCAAAACAAGAAAAATAAATCTTTCCATTTTTCCATCGCTTTTAGCTTTTAATAATACATTGTATTCTTAAATAAGCAAAAGTTAATATGAATTTCTTTTAACTCGTAGCAGAGAGCATGAGAACGTTTCAGTTCTATTAATTAAATTTATTACTTCATGTTAAAAAGTTCTTATCATTACATTTTTGAGATAATTGTAGCCGACGTTTCTTAAAATTAGATTATTCATCTACATACAGTCAGTCAGTTTTTCTTTAAGATTTTCTGGCTTTGTTAAGATTTCCTTTTTTGCAGTGAACACATATTAACATACTACCACGCAAATTTAATATAATCAACTTTAAGTCAATCTTTTTTGAGATGGAATGTCATATTGATATTTTGACGTACACCTCTTATTGACATTTGCATGTTTTTCAGTTTAATTGAGTTAACACATATTTGTTGATACGGATGCAGCAGCAGCTTTATGGTACAGGCCTAACAAAACCCAACAAGAGCCGATAGTTAAGCTCCAGTTATTATTAAGAAGATGAGTCTCTGTAAGGACATTACTTCACAAATTCGATTCATGAGACAAATATCCCACAGGTGACATTACTATGACAGTGTTATTGAGGAAACACACAGACTTAACATTGGTTCCATTAGCTTTCCTGCTTGGACTCCCTACAAATTAAGCAGAACATACTGGTGAGTCAGGTTCAGTGTTGTTTGTTTTGAAAGTCAAATTCCTCAAAAGCGTCGCCTGACTTATACAAATATGATTCTGATGAAGTTGCCAAACCGCTTAAATGACAATAACGATAAATAAATTTTGCGCTCTGAAAAACTTGATATGGATTCACCAGCGGATTCGGTGCCAACCATTGAACGATATCTGCATTTGGATCTTTTATCGCTTTTGGTGTTTATCTTGGAGGAAGGCTGGTAACAGCTGAGCTGCAGTAACACGAATCTGATGTTTTTCTGATAAATCATGGCGTTGGTCCACTTTATACAACACAATCCTCATCACTAAACGTCACAACTGCACAAATGATCAAATCAGAAAACCCTCCTGATGACTCGAACCCTAACCCTAGTCTACTTTCTTTATAATCGGCATTAAATCCCGGTTTGACGTTGTGCAAACAAAAACTAACAAGCGGCTTTGTGGTGAAGGGTTTTTGCGAAATTAGTTTTGCTTGCAAGATGTGTGTGTGTGTGTAAACAGCAGTTAAAGCTGTAAGAGTCTCACACACACACACACAGCTGGTAGAGTGGGATCAAGTGTTGCACGGGGTAGAGAAGGTCCATGATGGGTGTTTTTCCAGTGGTATAGTCACATTCTAGACTTTTCCTTTAACGTTAACAATCTTCATTTGGAAAAATCTAACCACGAACGGCAATAAGGGGGTCCAAGCAATTAGGCAAAATCACAAAAAGCTCTTGTTACACATTAGGGACAAGTCCTTGCTCTAATTAGCCAGTCAGCCCAGAGTAGCGCTTTCAATCCTGTAGTCCTCATGGACCACAGGATCGAGTGATGCTACTGATTAGCTACACTAGCAACATAGATCGCATGCGGCATTGCAGGAAAATAATTACCGAATCTGTGCGGAGCGCTGGTCCGCGAGGATCGATTGATGGAAATTTCGCTAAATTAGAACGGTGGGCATCTCCGGGGTCCACCTCGAAGATGCAGTGAGACAGCTGCCTCATGAAAGCGGGGTACAGTTGGTGGCTTTCGGTGGTGACACCCGATGCAAAACGACGCATCGGGTGCCAGATGTCCAGCCGGACTACCAGCTGTCCCCACTCCTGTAATAAAAAAATAATAATAAATAAATTATACAATTCTCCAGACCATGAGACAAACATTTAACATCACTCAAATTAGTCTGTGTCAACTTATTAAGAGTATTATAATTCTACTGTTAAAGACAGTACAACACTCTCTGTTCAATACCTTAAATAAGGCAGCTGTCTTTGACATGCCGTCTTGGTTGCAGCAGTCGCGGTCCACGTATATCACCTGGGGGGGAGGCACCCCGGCGAGTCGGTACCGCGCCATCAGCCCAGCTGCCATCCTGGACAGGCCCTCGGAGCCCTCAGAGCAGGTGAGGACACTGATGAGGACCTGCCCGTGCTGATTACCAACGCTGGTGACCCAGGCAGCTGTGCCTGAAGCGGCACTGGCGAGCTTCTTCGTCACCTGGAAAGAGAGAGTTGTCCTGCGTTTAACATTTGTGTATGACTTAATTACCCACAGAACATATTCAATTGTGATGAACCTGCCTTTTTTGTTGAATCCATTTTTAGAGTGGATCCAAAGGTGGAAGTGATCCTGGCCTTGTACTAATCCAGTCGCGTCAGGACGTCGTAGCCGTAAACCGTCAGCAGCCAGATGGGTGAC
>JAVGVS010000094.1:330523-399186 GCA_032718565.1 Distichodus sexfasciatus
TCTCTTCAAAGGCAGGTCTGGACCCAGTTTGCAGGTGTAGAGTGTGAAATTTGTCTCCAGAAGTAGTCTTGGTGTCAGAAACACTCACACACACTTTCTCACACACACACACACACACACACACTTCTCTGCTGCACTAATGGAGCTGTTATACCATTACTTGAATTACTGCTGACGGAGCTGAGACACTCTTCTGAAGGAGGCACCGAGGAGCTGCTCTCCTGCTCTTCCCTCTCACACACTTACACTCTCACACTCACACACTCTCTCACACACACACACACACCTGGGCTAAACTCATTAGAATGTACAGGAAGCAGCAGCTGGCTTCTCAGGTAGCTACATGACCTGACCCAGGAGACTTCACACACTCTTGACTCCGGTCACTCTCTCTCACACACACGTACACTCACACACACACACACACACACACACACACTAATCAGATTATGTGACGAGCCTCGGGAGAGTTCCACTATTTGCTACATTCATTCACTCTGCTGCTGTTCGGATGCTTGTTGGCTCAGCGTCTTGCAGCAGCAGCAGCTCATTACAGCCTTCACCTGTAACACTGTGTGTGTGTGTGTGTGTTTCTGACTTCCATTCATTAAGGGGACGGAGCTACCTTCCAGGATGAGAGCTGATGTTCCTGTTTGATCTTTATTATCTCTTTAAATGAAAGGAATGTAAGCGATTAGTTAGAGTTTAGAGTTTATTTCGGTGCACTCATCATCATCTACATGGAATATCCCCTAAAGTAGAGTTAAGCAGAAGTGTGCGTGTGTGTGTGTGTGTGTGTGTGTGTGCAAGTTTATGGAGTACCAGGTTTTTCGGCTTTGTGGGGATCTGTTTGTATGTGTGTGTGTGTCTACAAGTATGTGTGTGCATGTGGCCATGCATGCATTTTGTGTGTGCATGTAAGTGTGTGTGTGTTTATGCTTATGTGTGTGGTGTTCTGTGCATGTGTGTGTGTCTGGGTTTGTGTGTGTGGGAGTTTGCATGTACATATGTGTATATATGTGCATACGTGCATGTTGGCGTGTGCACGAGCCTGCATAGGTGTGTGTGTGTATCTGTGCTTATGTGTGTGCATATGTACATGTGTATGTGTGTGAATTCATTTATGTTTTTTGTGCATGTGCATATGAACACTAGTGTATACAGCATGTGACCCTCCACAGCAAAACGCTTGTCGCAAATGTTCAAAATTGAGTTATTATGTTTTCATGAAAGGGCATAAATCAAGCTTGAAAACGATACCTATATGGAATGAATGGGACGACATATGACTGAGATATCAACATTGAAAGGAGTCGGGTTTCTCCTGTCACGCCAAGCGAGAAACGGAGAAATCTGCCTTTGAAGTTGACTATCGCCGTAGCACTCACAGACGCTTGGTGCGGTCGCGGCTACGTTTGCATTTACGCTAGCCTACGCTGCATTCACAGCCACACGGATAGCCTACCTGCGTTAGGTTAACTGAACTCGGGAGACGGAGATGGATTCCGGAGAAATATCTTCACACTAGTCAACCAGTGGATTTAGCGTAAATATTGAAGTAGAGCGGTCAAAACAGAAACTTTTAACATTCTGCTGGAATTGAATTCCTCACCTCAAGAAAGTCACGTTTTTAGGATGGAAAGGGTAAGTTTTTCAGCCAAATTTATTCACAACAGTACAGTATAGACCTTCCACTGTTTCAAAACACTAAAAACAAAAAATCCAAAATTTCACCCCACGCAACATAAACGCTTGTTTTTCCCAGAAACCTCCATTGCGACAAGCGACTGGTTTTGCCGTGGAGGGTGACATATGTGGGTGCATATGTGCTTGTCTATGTGCATGTGGTTGTGCATGCTTTTCTGTGTGTGTGTGTGTGTATATGTGTGTGTGTGCATGCATATCATATGTGTATTTGTGTGCATGCCTGTGTGTGTGTTTGTGGGCGGAAAGTTAATAGAATTAAAGACAAAAAACAAGAGGAAACATTCTTCTCGTCTCTATAGACTTACGTGTAGGCGAAAATACAGAGAAATCCAAAACCTAGCAACCTTTCCACAAAGGAACCACAGATACACACACACACACACACACTCCATATAGAGGGCTATAAATACACCCCACCTAGTCCAGTTCCCCTCGTGTTTGGAGCCGCTTCCGGTTTCCTTTCCCTCCCAGGTCAGGGATCAGCCTCCACATGTTCATTTTCATCTTTCTCCCCTTTTTATTAAAAAACAAAAACCACCTCCCAAAAAACATCACAGCCGTTTAACATCCAGCTCACGCCAAAGGTCATCGTCTCCCTTCAGTTCTGCCCCCAGCTCCGTTTAGGATTTCTGGGGGAACTGCGCACCCGGCGGCTGGGTGATTTACGGCGGCGCTGCGCTGAATAAGCAGGCCAGGGAGGAAGCGGCGGTTTATTTTTATACTGGGGGGGGGAAGGGTTTCTCTCTAAAGGTGGAGGAGATTTACCGGCAAATTAAGAGCTGTGAAAAATGTAAAGTGTGTTAAAAAACTGCAAATGAATAACGTTTAAGAGGTGGGAAAAGTCAGGCTTTGGAACGTAAGATTCATGCCAAAATTTCCTGCTTCAACACTCATTTGCAGTAAAACCTGGACTAATATTATTAATCATGAAATTAACGAAAGCGTTTAGTAATTGCAAGCAACGTCAGCACTATAAATCAGGGGTTTGGCCAGGCTGGATATTAGAAGGTTAAATCTGGCAAGGGTTTTACCTGGTGACGCCAGACTTTACTCAACTTTGTTACCAAGAGCAGAAAATATAATAAATATAATACAGAAATATAATTCTAGCAATATATAAAGATAAATTACAGTCTTACATACAGTAAATCTAAGTTTCACTACTAGTCAAAAGTTGAAATATCAAACTTGATATTTACTAAAAATACACTCATTTTCTTTGCTAACAAAATAAATGTACAGGATGTTCAGTGACAGGAAAAAGTCATACAGTCATATTTCATCACATAACCAAAAACGTTTATGCTAAAACATGGTGCTCATGTAAAATATCTTACATGTGAAAACAGCTTGTGCTCATGCAAAAATGTTTTGTGCTAATGCAAAATTGTTTGATGCTAATGTGAAAATGATTAGGGCTCGTCGAAAATTTTCGTGCTCACACTATGCGAAAATGCCTTATGCTAACCGCGAGAGCGTTTCATTCTCACACAAAACCATTTCGTGCTTACGCGAAAAACTATTTGGTCCGAGGTCCACAGGTAGGTCAACACTCTATAATTCTGACCGTAAGATTCTGACCGTGTTCCCTCTCTCTGCAGTACTACTGGGCCTTCGTGTTGTCGCGAGGTCTGGTTGGAATCGGAGAGTCCAGCTACTCCTCCATCTCTCCCACCATCATCGGGGATTTGTTCAGCAACAACCGCAGGACCGTCATGCTGTCCATCTTCTACCTGGCCATCCCTCTCGGCAGGTGAGTTCCGTCCCACGTCTGGGTTTAGACTCGGTCTTAAGTCTGGTGGGAAAATAAAGCACTTGGGGACTGAACCTTGCTCATGAGTGCCTCAGTGGTGCCTTGGACTTCAACCGACGACCTTCCGATCGCAAGGTCGACTCCCTAAACGTAATTTACTGTTGGAAAAGTTGAGTATTGATGCTGACCAAAAAGCTGACCAGACAGAGACTTTTGGACAAAGTGTTAATTTTAGTAGCTCCTTGAGATTTGGTTTAGGTTTTTGAGGAAAACACACAGTTAAGTTAGCTAAACTTTTTGTGTGTGCAGGCAGAGGGGAGCGCGTAAAGACGAGAGATTTTGCTGGTGAACTCAGAATTTTAGCACAAAATAACGCCATACGTTTTAAGACGCGGGCCGTATAAAATCCCACCTCGGACTTTGGGCATGCCTGGCACAAGCGCTACCTTTCCCACGTACAATAAATGCGTTATCAGATATTGGCTGAATATATCAGCAAATCTAAGCGTCGCTCTGATGTCGATTCCAATACAATTTTGATATTATCATGCATCCCTAAGTTGAAGTTGAACAGATTTTAGAAATAACTCTAAATCAAATTTGTTCGAATTCGGCACGGTCTGTATGATCTGACGGTGTTTTATTCCTCTTTATAGGTTTCAGTCTTTCTCTGAACCTTTAAACTTTGCATTTTGAAAGCCTTAAGTCTGAGCAAATTGAAGCTCCTTTAAAAATCCCAATCTTATCTGTAAAGGTTAAATCCATGGGCTTTGACCTTCACCCTTTTTCCCAAAACAGTGTTTGGTACAGGCTTTAAACAAGGGGACGAGATTAAAGTTGGCGTTCCAGAGCGACGTTCTCACTAAAAAGTAGAGCTTAAAGTAACCGTGAAGACTTAAAATTCCTCTTTTAGTTGCTTGAAGCGGAACTCGTCGTAGCCGTCTCCAGCTCTCCCGGCTGGAAACGAGACGAAAACTAACAGGGACGAGGTGATAAAATATGGATGTTTGTCCTGGGGAAGAAACGCTGCAGAAACTCAGCACGGGACCGTGTTCGTTGCGTGCCTGAAGCCACAGGAGAGGAAACGATAAGAAACACACAAAACGAGTGAGACGTACTACTGCAGAATTCATATCGTCCCAGCGCTGCGAGCTGCAGTCAACGCTAAAACACGCGGCAGACTGGAGAATATTTACTCAGAAACGATAGACGCGAGTCTATAAAGCAGGACGGTAACAGGAAGGAGCTTTCTGGTACCCAAAGTAGAACCAGGACCCTCTTTTTAGTACCAAAAGTGACCACTTTTGTCATTCTCTGATGTAAAATGAAAACGTGCTCACTAGAAATGTCTCGATTTATCCCAAAAAGTATTTTTTAGGCTTAACTATGTGCTCAAACTGGCGAATTTGGCAAAAACATTTGGCAAAAATGAGCAATTTTATTTATTGCTCACATAAAAATGTTTCATGCTCATGAAAAAACGTTTCATGTTCATGCGAAAACGTTGTGCTCATGTTAAAATATCGTGATCATACAAAAACATTGTGCCCATGTGAAATCATTTTGTGTTTACACAAAAACATTTTTGCTTATGAATGTTTCATGCCCATGCAGAAACCCGTTATGCTCACACAAAATAGTTTATGCTCAGGGATAAAATATTCTGTGCCCTTGCGAAAACATTGCGTGCTCACATGAAAACATCTTGAGAATTCCAGAATTTTTCGCGATATCGCCTTACGTAGATATTTTCTTGCGCACACACAAAACCCTGTATTTTCTTTTTCTCAATGGTAGGGGCTCCGTACATTTAAGTGTAATGTGGAATTTTTGACCGTGCGAAACTGCGTTCTGTTGGTCCCTTTATTTGCCGTTGATGGCATTGACGAGTGATCGAGTGCAGTGCCGAAGGAACAGGAAGTAGAAATGAGCAACACGGGAGGGTCACGTTAAGCGCCAAACTCCAGACGGAACAAACCGGAAAACACCGCGACGCTCGGTGGAACAATAAGGGGTCAGCGGTCGGAACGCCGAAACCTCCACCTCGCTTCCCGATCACCATGACGACAGTGATAGCTGTTTACGCCAGACCAGGTCGTTATGAGCGTTTCCAGGAAGTGAGTTCGGGCTGCAGCGAGGTCCCGGACAGGAAATGGATTCTCCTTCTGGAAGGGAAGGTTTTACTTTTGCCTCCCAAATATAAAAGAGCGACAGCAACTAACATGGTGTACATTAGCAATGCTAACATAGTGTTGCTAACATAGTTAGCTGCACATTAGCAACTGAGCTTTTGGGAAACGCACTCCTTACCAGTACTGTTGATTGGTCTGGTACTAAAAAACTGAAAGCAGTACCGTTAACGTCAGAGCTTTTAAATTTGATGAAGTTTAGTACTAGATTTCGGGACCCATTTCTTTTGACAACTCAGCGACGTGATTTTTATCTGGCGTGTGGAGATGAATCTGCGAAGCTCAGAGCGTTCCAGCACGACTCCTGCTAATCTCGGCCGTTCCGAGCCAAACCTTTCAGACGGAAGACGAATGCGTTTTTTGTGGAACGCCACGTTCTTCCTGTCTCACTTTATTCTCCAAACTCCGTCCCTCCCCCTCGCAGCCGTGCGATTCGCTGACTAAATATTTGTCCTCGTATGCTTTTGAATATTGGCATAAGTCAACGCTGGAATGTTTGGCCTGATCTACAGTAAGTTTTCTTCCAGACGTAATAATCTGTTTGCTTTAATGACTTATCGTCCTCATAAATCTTTGTGGTTGTGATAAGTAGAGGTCGACCGATAGTGGTTTTTCAGGGCCGAAGTTGATACCGATTATTGGTAGGTAACGGCGCCGATAAACGATATTTGGAACCGATATGCAACATAAAGAAAAACCCCAGTCTCAGCTGGAACTCTCCTCTCTCCTCGTCTTCTTCTCTCCTCTTCACGCTGCGCTGGTGTGTGAGTGTGGTGTGAGTGACAGCAAGGCTTCAGTGTTGATTGGCTACTACTGGTGTGACATGTAGCCAATCAGAGAGTGTTGTGGGCGGGACATTAGATGAAGCAGTGAGTGGAGAGCAAACGGCACAGAGAGAAGAGACGGCAGTGGAGCCACAGTAGCACCTTGTAGTGACTTCATATCAGTGATGATCAAAATTAAACACTGATACTGATGATCAACAACATGACTAATATCAGCCCCGATAATTGACCGACCCTTAATGATAAACGTAAAGGAGGAGTTTCAGTAGCTGAAAAAGTGTAATGCTCCAATTTTCAATTGCAGTGGAATTATTATAGAATTAACAATATTCAACAAAAATTGTCTAGAAAACAGTGTCTACGGTTGTTGCACAAACTAATTTCTAACATAAGTTTAGCTTCTAGTTAATTTACAAAAAAAAAGGCTAAAATAACAAAACTAGGTTTCCTGGTAACAAATGTGTTAAGTGTATAGTGGACACTTTTTGTGTCAAGTTACAGACTGTCTGTATTTTTTCTTTAAATTTTATCTTTCTTACTTAATTAAATTACATTTTATTTATTATTATTGTTTTTTAAATGAGTGCGTTTTTTTAAGTGGGTGCAATGTAATTTTGTTGTGTATTTGTATAAACAATGAGGAAAACTTGAATTCTGAATGATATTTTACTGTAACTAATGATGTACACTAGCTACACCTGAAATCACACAAAGGTGGCGTAACTACAAATCCACTTTTGTGAAGCGACTTCATCAGGAACTAGAGAAGAAAAGAAGGGAGAGAGGGATGGAGTGGAATGGAGAGAATTAGGAGAGAGGGAAGGAGGTGAAAGTGAGATCTGACAGACAGTGGAGATCTGCACTGCAGCTGCTGTTATTGATTTATCACCGCCATGCGACGAGCGCATAAATCACTTTTATTCTCACTTTAGAACTCTTCAAAACCTGCATTTTTACCTACAAGACATTAAAACAAGTTGCCATGTCATTATTATTATTAGTAGTAGTAGTAATAGTAGTAGTAGTAGTAGGAGTATTAGTATTAGTAGCAGTAGTAGTATTATAATGAAAAATAAAAGTGATAAATTCCAGCTTTAACTAGCGTTATAAAGTTTTTTCAGCAAGGTCATCCCTCAGACGTGTGTGTGTGTGTGTGTGTGTTTCCTCACCAGTCGGGACATAACAGTGTAATTATGAGTGTTATCGGAGAGTAAACAGGACGTGAATTTGGTCTGAATAGTTGTGACTCACCGGTTCCTCAGCAGTGTTGGTGTAGGCAGGGGCTTAGTCTTAAAATTAAAGTGTTGATTAGTTTTATCCTTCATGGTTCTTGTCTAGTTTTAGTTGACAAAAAGTAGAGATTGTAGCTGATGAGTCATTAATTTTATGCAAAATGTTACTACTTTTATATCAGTAATATTGGCCTAGAACATTGACTAGAAAACTCTGTGTACAGTTCTTAGACAAAAAATGCTTTTTAGACATTTCTATACTTTACATAGTTCTATAGTTTTAGCCCAGTTTTAATAAACAAAAAGGAGTAACATTTTTGTTATCATTTAGTGATTAATCTTTTGATGTTCACACTGTGAGTTCATTTGAAAGGGGACTCGGTTCTCTTTCTGCTCCACTTCAGCTCACATGGGGCCTCAGTCCTTCTTCTGTTCATACTTAAATCTTATGGAGCTCTCAGACCTGTACTGCTTTGCATTCTGGGTAGTTTTCAATTCGAACAAAAACTGTGGAAACGAACCAGGAGCGCTTTGTGTTCATAAGGCACGAGTTAAACGAACCTAAAGCGAACCGGACTCAGACCACCTCCTGATGTGGTCTCCGTTGGGTTCATTTCCAAGCGGTCTGAGTTCGCTTGGCGTGTTCACGTATACGTAAAAAATGCTGACTAATGGATCTGAGTTCGCTTTGAGGGCTGAACGGACCAAGCGTGACCAACACCCTTAGACACGTCCTCTCTTTATGTCTCTCTCTCTCTCTCTCTCTCTCGGGTTCTGTCTTTTTCTCGTTCTCTCCTTCTTCTCTCTTCCTCGCTCTGGTCTTCTCTCTCACTCTCACCCTTTCTCTTTCTCTCTCATTCTCTCTCTCTCTTTTTCCCTCTCACACTTTCACTCCACCGTACTCTCTCCCTCGCTCTCGGCAACAGTGTTGTATCAGCAGCATCAGTATGCTGTGTGTCTGATCTGAGAACAGTGCTCTCCCTCAGCATGAATTTTTCACCCGGCGTGACTCTTCGGGGAGAGAGGGAGCGGGTAGACGACGGGAACGAGGGAGGAATGAAAAGCAGGAGAGGGGAGAGAAGTGCTTTAAGGACAGCTTTTGGGTGGGGAGCCTTGCTGGGCGTACAGGAGACGTTGTATATTACTCTTCTTCTCCACAGCATCACTTCATCCCTCTTTTATCCTCCTTCCTTTCACCAGTCTTTCGTTTCTTCTTGTGCCTTTCCCTCCTTCTTTCTTCTGCTTATCATTAATTCAGCGGCTAATAGTTTAACGACAAGGGCAGCTCTAAACTCGCAGTACGTTGTGACGCTTTGGAGTTGATGTCAGTGTTGCACTGCCAAATCAGTTACTTTGTTGCTGATTGTATTTTTACTTTTCGATCGATCGATATTGATTTTTCAGGACCGATACCTGCCCGGTCGATAATCGGTCGACCCTTGATTTTTACTAATAAAATTAGCATGTGTTAAAATATGACTATTGAATATGTGCTCCATGTTGTGTGCTAATGGGTAGTAGGGTGTGTGTTGAGTGGAGTGTGAGGTGTGTGTTGTGTTGCATTGTGTTCACCTTGTGTGTGTGTGTGTGTGTTGCAGTGGACTCGGCTACATCCTGGGATCCAGCGCTAAAGATGCTGCAGGAGACTGGCATTGGGCACTGAGGGTAAGAATTCAAGAGTGTGTGTGTGTGTGTAAAGGAAAATGCAAGAGAGAAGCTACTTATTGCTGAAATGTCTCACACACATATATCCAAAAATACACACACATCTACGCCCATACACAAACATATATACATGTGCACACAAAACTCTGAGGCTGTCCCTAACCACTAGTAGACAACCAGTTCCACACAACCAAACACACACACACACACTAACTCACACCCCAACACACAGTCTGTCCTAAAACTCAGCGTGACGGTGCCCCGAGTGGACAGGTGAGTCCAAAAATACCCTCTCCCACTCCCGCTGGAAACAAGCACAGAACATTCACATTTCCAGCCTCTACACACACACACACACACACACACCACTGACAGCGGCACTTTAATTTAGCTCCACCGCTGCGTCCCTGGGGTCCGGCTCGCACCAGACGAACCCAAATCTCCCTCCTAATTCTGCCCCGACCCCGAGATAGACTTTCCCTCCTTCTCCTGCTGATTGAACGCCAGCCACAAAGAGCCGCTTGTGTCCAGAATATTCCTGTGTTCCTTATATATCCCCACACACACACACACACACACACACACACACACACACACACACACACACATCCTTCCCAAAACAACACACACACACACACACACACATCCTTCCCAAAACAACACACACACACACACAATGCCTCCTGTGTCAACCTACTGAGGCCTACGCTTAAAGGAAAGAATGTTGCCCACAACTAGGGGTGTAACGATACACCGGTCTACATCGATACACAGATTTAATGATCAACATCGAACCCATAACATCGATCCAAAATGAAATGATATTATCCAAATTTAATTGAACAGGAAGTCTATTTTTATTAACAGAGAAGACTGATCACAATACCACCATTAATTTTTAATTTTTATGTTTATACTGTAAGTGAAAAACAGGTCCTTTACAGCTTTGTCCATGAATTTGGCAAAAATTTGCCCAATTAAAAAAAAATAACCCTCAGAATTAAATGTTCAATTTGAATCTTAAAGTTATAACTACAATACACTGGTATTTAACAAGGCAGGACGATTTCAATATCGAACAATAACAAATTGTTTCAGACAGTTTTTAACAAATTTTGGTGCTGTTATAGCCTCGTGTTTTAGATGTGGTGGGAAATATAACTCGCTTTGTTGCACGTTTAATTCTACGAATTTCATCACCATTTAACAGAGCTACAGAGCTATCCATTTTCTCTAGCCATGGAGTTAAAAAAATCTATTAACGTTTCTTGGATCACCTAAATTCATGCTCCTTTCACTCGCTGTTATGAGGAGCTGTGTTGTCAGGAGAGTCGGCCAACAATCCTGCGATAATAAAAACTCGTAAAAACTCTTCCCCCTTTTCGCTACTTCATTAGCCAGTTCCACTTTTATTTTACTCCTACATAACTTTTAACAGGTGTATGCTTCAGTTAACAGGTGTAACTTGATTGTTGAGGTTCTTTCAGACATGGTACGCTATAAACGCTCTACACTGGTTATGAGTTAACCTCATCGCGGCCCGTCGTGTTTGAGTCTGGAACACACAGAGACTTGTGGGCGGTCGGGTCGCTGGTTCCAAAAGCAGACGAGTGCAGGCGTATTGTTGAGGACTGACCTTTGGAGGAATAAAAGAGGGCTGGGGTTGGTGTCGGGGCAGTTAATCATCAACAGCACTCTCAGGGCAGGAGAAAAACAAGGCGAGACGAGGCTCCCGCCAGCCGTATCCTGCTGCTGAGGGGAAAAAACACTCTACACCACTTTCCGCTCGGCCCCTCGCCCCCCTCTCTCCCTGAAAACTCGGCCCCGCGCCCCCCCCAAAAAAATACTCAGAGGCCTTCCTTTCCCAAATTCCGAGGTGGAAGTGTGGGCAGGTTCTTGGTTATGCGGGACATGAGAGTCTGAGACTACTTTTAGATTCTTAACAATCTTTCAACTGTCAACCAAAAGTGGGTTTGTTATTAGTGTTGGGAAGCTACCAGCTTAGCTACTTATATATACTCTTATCTACTAGTAACTTAGCTACTTATATATACTCTTATCTACTAGTAACTTAGCTACTTATATATACTCTTATCTACTACGAGCTTAGCTACTTATATATACTATTATGTTAACTACTCATATATACTGTTATATACTACTACCTGCTTATATATACTACTAGCTTAGCTACATATATATATATATACTATAACCTTAACTACTTATATATACTGTTTTATACTACTGGCTTAGCTATTGATATATACTGTTATGTATTACTAGCTTATTTATTTACATATACTACTAGCCTTGTTACTTAGTACTAGCTTATAGTAATAGTATAGTATATACTACTAATATATGCTTATTTTGACTATTTGATTAACTAGCATAACTACAATAGCATATGATATATTCATATAGACTGTATACCACTACTGCTATACACTATACTTAATGTAGTAGTATATATGAGTGTCTTTCATTTGTTATGGTAGTTATGTAAGTAAACACTATATATACACCACTACCTTATCTACTTATATATGCAACCTATATATGCTTTTATATACAATTATAAATATATACTACTTGCATTACTACTTATATATATATATACTACTATCTTAACTGCTAATATTATATATACTACTAGCTTAACTACTTGTATACACTGATATATACAGTATATAACAGCACTGGTGTCAGGGGAGAAGGCGGTGGCGTGGAGCAGGATAAAGTGGCTCAAAAAACGATCATAACGTTCTAATAAAGAGCAGTGAAGATGAGCCACACCAGAGGAGGAGGAGGAGGAGGAGGAGGAGGAGGGTTACTGCAGCAGCCACGTGGAGCAGACCGGGCTGTTATCATCGGCTATGCAGATTCATATTGCACCAGCTGGGGCGGAGAATACACACACACACACACACACACACACACACAGCGGAGTGGAGTTGAGTATTAAAATGGCATATAAAAAATCTGAAGCAGGATTCCATCTGACAGACTCGATTGGTTTTGCTTTCACAAGAGAGGTTTTACACTGCATTGCTTCTTTGTTGTGTTATACACACACACACACACACTCACACTCACACACACCCGTATATACTTATACACACACACACCCGTATATACTTATACACACACACACACACACCCGTATATACTTATACACACACACACACACACCCGTATATACTTATACACACACACACACAGAGCTCATGACCTGCTTGACTGCATCTGAGCTCATGCAACAGGAAGATAAGGGCAGTGAGAAAGTGGAGGTATCTCACATATCTGATGGCTTTTATACTGGCTAAAAGAAGAAGATATATTTATATATTTTAGTTTTAGAACAGAAATAATACCGAGATTGGGGAAAGTCTTGGGGAAGAAAATAATGAATAGATTAATAAATATAACTTAAAAAATGAAAGCAAGAAATCCACAGCATGGTTAACTAAACACAGTACCAGGGTCGTAGTTAACCATTGTACAAGTGATAAATGAAGCTGCCACGCCAGGTTAAAGACGGAACTGCTCTCGGCGCAAATTTTTGGAACACTTGAAATGTCTGAACACAAGAAAGCATGTTAAAGTTACAGACGACACAAAAAATATAACAAACAGGATGAATTTCACCCTAACCCTTTGCTACACTACTGCATTTAGTCGATAATTCTAAAAGTAAAAATGACATGGAATAAAACCAGTAAACGTGACAATAAAAACACAGTTCCACTGCAACAGGGCAGCTACAATGTCTACATTATTGAGTGTAAATCATTGCTCAGCAGTAATAACAGAACTGGGAAATCCAAATCAGGACAAAATCTGTTTTCTGTTTTTAGTTTTTGTATCAAACATTCAAATCAGGTTTTTCAGTATTTGTTATAGAATCGCTAGTACAAATCAGGTTTACAAATTTATTTTTGGAGTCAAAAACCCAACTCAGCATTTCCTGTTAGTCTTTTACAATCGTAAACCAAAATCAAGTCTTGAAATCTGTTTTGATTTTTGTTTTAGAATTACAATCCCAAATCAGGTCTGCTAATCCGTCTGCTGTTTTTCGTTTTAGAAGCAAAAAACCCCAAGCTTTCTGACTTTTATTTTAGAATTAGAAGTGTTGCTCTAAATCCACACCAGCCTTTTTGTCTGTAATATCTGTGTATTTCTACATAATTTGTTAATTTTGGTTTTCTAGGTGTCACCGTTGTTGGGCGTGACGGCCGGAGCGCTGATCCTCCTCTTCGTCCCCGACCCTAAGCGAGGAAGCGATCAGCCGTCGGGCCGAATCAGAACCAGAACCTCCTGGCTCTGTGACATGAAAGCCCTGGCCAAAAAGTAAGCACTGTTCACCTTTAACGCAGAGAGTCTGCGTCCGAAACTGGGAAGTTCTAAATGAGAGTCTTTTGGATCTGTCCCATTTAACGTCACATCCGTGAATCTTGAAAACGAATCTTGAAATTCAGATTTAAAACTGGAAACCAAAAATCAGGTCTTGGGGAAAAGATCCACCGTTGTTTTGGGTTTAGTTTTTAATGTGAAAACTGAATTAAAAGTGGATTTGTTTGTTTGCTTGTTCTTGTCCACCGCAGTCGCAGCTACATGTTCTCATCTCTGGCCTCGGCTGCCGTTTCGTTTGCGACGGGAGCTTTTGGGATCTGGATCCCTCAGTACCTGTTCCGAGCTCAGGTGGTGCAGAAAACTGCACAGAGTTGCACCGACCCGCCCTGCAGCAGCCGAGACAGGTAACGCACACGCTCAACACCAACATGAGCGACACTGCTAACTTAGCTATGTTCTTCAGCAGCTTATCAGTACTTTTAAAACGCTGTAGCTTTACAAGTAACTAGTGTAGTCAGTAAGTAGTGTGTGTGTGTGTGTGTGCGTGTGTGTTTGTGTATGTGCAGTCTGATTTTCGGGGCCCTCACCTGTGTGACGGGACTGCTGGGCGTGGTGATCGGAGCCGCTACCACGCGCTACTGCCGGAACAAGACGGAGCGAGCCGACCCGCTGGTGTGTGCCGTCAGCATGCTGGGATCGGCCATCTTCATCTGCCTCATCTTCGTCGTGGCCAAGAAGAGCATCATCGGAGCTTACGTGAGTTCACACAGATTTTACGCTACATTTGGGTAGGGTTAAACTGCGTTCAGTGGAGCGGCCACGCGGGGAGCTGGAACTGGAAGAGATGTTTATATTCGGTGTGTAAAGTGGGAAATGATATTTATTAGAGTTTATGATAATGTACGTTGTTGAAATGAACCGGAAATCACAACCTCAAATGTATTACACATTACATATGTCCAACACTGTATATAACATATATCCATGTCACTATATATTATTATATTGTAAAAGATGGACGGATGAATAGATGGATGGATGGACAGAGAGATAGATAAGTGGATAGATGGATAGACAGACAGACAGACGGAGAGAGAAGGGAAGAGAGAGGAGGAGGCGAGAGAGCGAGCTCCAGTGGAGACGGTTGCCGTGGCGTCTGCATCCTGCTGGTCAGATTTGAGTTTTTGAGCAGCGTCCTGCAGTGAGACCAGCATCCTCCTGTCTGTCTACATCACTCACACTGGCTCAGCATAAACCACACACACACACACACACACACTCCTCACATAGACACTTCTCATCTTTATGGGGTATTTCCAGCTCCCCGTGGTCTTCTCACACAACTCCACACACACACAGCACCATTAATTTAAGCTGTAAAAGCTGCTACGAAGATGTGTGTGTGTGTGTGATGACTGTGAGACTGTGTGAGATTAAGAGTTTCATCTCTCTCTCTATCTCTCTGTGTCTCAGGTGTGTATCTTCATTGGAGAGACGCTGCTCTTCCTGAACTGGGCGATAACAGCTGATATTTTAATGGTAGGTACTGTGTACGTCTGGACGTTATGAATCTCCTGAGCGTCAGCATGTGTAGTGACTGTGTGGATGGAAGGAGGGATGTAACTCTCTCTCTCTCTGCAGTACGTTGTGATTCCCACCAGGAGAGCCACTGCCGTTGCCTTCCAGGGCTTTACTTCACACCTGCTGGGGGATGCTGGGAGTCCATATCTCATCGGCCTGGTGAGAAAACTCATCTCTCTCTCTCCCTCCGTCCGTCTCTCTTCCTCATCTCGCTTACCGTTACTTTTAAGATTGCGTGCAGTGTAACATCTAAACACCTAAAACACACGTTCCCAAATTTCCCTGCTTCTATCTAATGTGAAGTCTCACCACTTTTATATTTCTTCATAAAAATTCTTTCTTCTTTTGGTCAAATCCACCGTGTTTCTTAGCAAATGAATTTTCCCACCGGAAAATCTAAAACCGTCGCCCTAAAACCAAACCATCGCCAAATTGTTCCACACTGTCGCGAGTTTCCCGTTCGCTGGCGTTTTCCAAAGGTCAATTTCCAGGAACGTCGAGTCCTAAAAGTCGGAGCTCAAACTGGATATTCAAGGACATAAAAACACACCAAAGCAGCAGCTCTGCGGCATTCCCGCCAGACATCCAGGCTCCCGCTCCCCACCTCCCCACCTCCCTGTTTTTCTGCTTTCTTCCTCTATCGAAGGGGAAAAAGGTGCTCGGGGTCTGAGGAGAATAAGTCCCGCTTTAAACTTCCGCTAGCACAGGAAAGACGGAAAAATAAGAACAGAAAGAAGGAGGGCAGGAGGAAGGAGACTCCACCTCCCCGCGTTCCTGCCATCGCGCGGAATTTGGGAACGGCTGCCAAGTGAAACAGCAGCACTCAAACACACACACACACACACACACTCCGGCTCCTGACAGGTTGGTGACCCCTGTGAGGGTTCGGGCCCCTGGGGGCCAAACCTCTATTGTTCACGCTGCCTTTAGAAAATTCCTTCACGTCAAGCGATAAACGAGTGTGTGGACGGGAACTTTAGATCTGTTCTGCAAATACACAAATAGATCAGATTTGCAAATGTTTCACTAATTCAAATACACAAATATTTAAAGAATTTCTTTTGCCAGTTTTGCAAACATTTCAGATTTATATATTTGGCACAAATATTTTAATAATTCTCTAAATGTAATTCTGCAAATATTTTAGTGCAAATATTCCTGAATTTCAAATATTTTAAATATTTCAAAATTGCAAATAAGCAAATACGTCACTTTTGCCATATGCAGAAATTTGAGGTTTGTAGTGTAAATATAACTATAACACCTAATCTGTGGTGTCTCCTACTGGAATATCTCCGTGTTGTTTCTTCAGCCCGTATTTATTTACAGTGTGGAAGTCGTTCTCGTTGTCAGAGTTTGTTAGTTTTACAGCGAGTGCTGAACTCGAATCTTGTACACTTAATTTTTTAGTGTCAAGGTTAAGTCCCAGTTCTGCCAGTTATTGTTTCAGTTTTTCGGCTTACGAAACGCTGGACTCGAGCCAGCAAATGCTTCAATTATATAATATGACAGATTTCCTGACGAGCTCAAGCCAAACGTGAACCGATTCACCCTCTAAACCCACCACGCGAGGCTCGTACAGCCGGCCGAGCGCTGCTCATTTTGGCTGCTTTAGATTTAGTCATAGTTTTTAAACAAAAATGCTTCAATTATCTTGTAACAATCAAGACTCTTAACACATTTAGCATCAGTACGGTTAGAGCAAAATACAATAAAACAGCACATTTAAAAGTGTTGATAATTATGGATCTGTCTGTACTTGTCCGTACGGCGGTCAGCATCGATGTGCGTCAACAGCGACTCGGCCGTTTCACACTGGAATTTTAGCAGGCCGGTGTGAATCTGAGAGTGACGCATGGAGACGGAACTACGCAAACAGATCTTTACTGGAAAAATCCCACACTCTCAACACTCGTCTGTTAATGTTCCATCAGTTAGAACAGGCCGAGTGCGGGCTGGATCCGGAAGCAGAGCTGTTCACATCAAACCTCATTCACCAGCCGTTATTAATATGAAATATCTACTTAAAACCCACTTACGCAGTTTTCTGACTTTGATCAGTGTTTTCTTACTTGAGATTTGTTCTTAGGTCAGATCATTAGCTACAAATTTAAGAGCATTCTTAGGCCAATTTTTTCAGGTTGGTGAATGATGTCGTCATTACCTGTTTTGGCCACAAGGGGACGTCACCATGAGGCATGTCATTCCCTATTTGTGACCCTCCACGGCAAAACCAGTTGCTTGTCGCAAATTTTCAAAATTGAGTGATTACGTTCTCATGAAAGGGCATAAATCAAACTTGAAAACGATACCTATATGAATTAATGGGACGACATATGACTGAGATATCAACATTCAAAGGAGTCGGGTTTCTCCTGTCACGCCAAGTGAGAAACGGAGAAATCTGCCTTTGAAGTTGACTATCGCCGTAGCACTCACAGACGCTTGGTGCGGTCGCGGCTACGTTTGCATTTACGGTAGCCTACGCTGCATTCACAGACACACGGATAGCCTACCTGCGTTAGGTTAACTGAACTCGGGAGACGGAGATGGATTCCGGAGAAATATCTTCACGCTAGTCAACCAGTGGATTTAGCGTAAATATTGAAGTAGAGCGGTCAAAACAGAAACTTTTAACATTCTGCTGGAATTGAATTCCTCACCTCAAGAAAGTCACGTTTTTAGGATGGAAAGGGGAAGTTTTTCAGCCAAATTTATTCACAACAGTACAGTATAGACCTTCCACTGTTTCAAAACACTAACAACAAAAAATCCAACATTTTACCCCACGCAACATAAACGCTCGTTTTTCTCGGTAACCTCCGTTGCGACAAGCGACTGGTTTTGCCGTGGAGGGTCACAATTATGCCACAAAGGGATGTCTTTTATTAATATGAATATTTTCCAGCGTTCATTCATGACATGAGCTTTAATTGAGCAGCTCAGGCTTTACCTTTAGCTCAACTTCAATCAGCAGAAAGCGCTCTTATCATTCCTCATTTTTCACTTTTATCTCATTCTAATCAGAAATAAAAGCATCAGTGTGGAGTCCATTGGATTTGGTCACGACTCCAGTGATGAACTGTTTGTATTCAGTGTCAGTGTGTTGCTAAAGTGTGTGTTATTGTGTGTGTGTGTGTAGATATCGGACGCGCTACAGAAGAGCTACGCAACGTCGGTGCTGTGGCAGTTCCTCAGCCTGGGCTACGCTCTCATGCTCTGCCCCTTCGTCATCGTTTTGGGAGGAATGTTCTTCCTCGCCACCGCTCTCTTCTACCTCGACGACCGGGACAAGGCAGAGAAACAGTGAGTAGATTCGTCTTCACTTTTCATCAGATGCAGGATGACGCTTCATCTTTATGTAACGGACGTGGGGGAAGATGGAGGTTGCTATGGCGAGTTTAAGTGATGTTAGATCAGTTCCGTGCCCCGCTGTGAAATGTGAAAACGCACACGTATCTACACGCTTCTTCCCCATAAAATAAACAAGTCATTAGGCGTCAGTGCCACCCCAGTGCCATAAAAGGTATTTATTTGGGACCTCCAGCCGGAGATGCAACTCCCCTCCACAGTGTTTTATCAGGTTTGCTTCCTGTGTTTGCTTCCGTTGTGAAACGACTTCCTTCCAGACTGTTCCAAGGCATTTTTCGGCTCCGACGTCCGCATCTTTCAACTCCCTTTAGGCCACGAATCAGTTTTTTTCCCACGGCAGAGACTCGGATTAAAACTCTTCGTATTAACTAATCTGGCTGTCAGGGACGATCTATGAACAAATCCATCAATAACAGGGGTTACAGCTGAGCTAATACTGCGATTTACAGCTTGGGGTCAAAGTTGAGGTCAATATGGAGATGTTAAATCTTGTTTTACTGCCGTTGCTTCTTGACCGGATTAATAAAACCTGGGCTTTTACAGTAACAACGAGCTCAATAACAGGTGAAGGTCTGAGAGATTTACTGAAATTTGTGCTGGAGTGAAGACAGATGTAGAAAAGAGGGATTGATCATCGTCATCATCGTCTTCATCAACATCTGAGGGAGTGAAAGAGGAAGATCAGCTGCTGGAAATAGAACTCGTTTATTTAGACTCGTGCTTTTTCAGGACGTCGATTCACAAAAATCTCCTTAAAAATCTCTCTCCTCCCTCCGGTCCTCAGAGACAGAGAGGAGAAGGGGAAGGGGGGAAGAGGAAGAGGAAGGGAAAAGAGAAAGCAAGAGAGAAGAGGAGGAAGAGAAAGAGGGGAAAGAATATGAGATGGGGAAGAAGAGAAAGAAAGAGACTAAGAGAGTGAGAAAGAGGAGACACGGGGGAGGGAGAGAGGGAGAGATGGAGAAAAGAGAAAGAGAGGAAGAGGGAGAAAAGGTGGAAAAGAGGGAGAAGAAATGATAAGGGAGAGAGAGCGATGGAAGGGACAGGGAAAGAGACAGAGAGCAGAGAGAGAGAGAGTGGAAGAGAGAAAGAGGAGGAGGAATGGAAGAGAGAGGAGACAGACAGAAAGACAAGAAATGAGAGAAAGGAAGGGGGTACGAGAGAGAGAGAGAGAGAGAGAGAGAGAGAGAAAAGGGAGAAAGAGGAGAGAGGGAGTAAAATAAAAACACAAGATAAAGAAAAAGCAGCACAGTCTTCACACCGTCTACATCAACATGCAGAAAACACCAACTTTTCACGTGGTTTTTATTCATTTTCCCCCTTTTTCTCCTCGTTTTCCACAGTTCCAGTCTCTCCCGCTCTCCGTCCAGCGTGAAGGTACGACACCACCCTCACTCCTCTCACTCAGCCTTATCTCTCCTCCACACGTCAGTTCCTGCACCAGCTCCGCTTTCACTGTGCTCTATACGGAGAGAATGTGATGAATCACGCTTTATTCACCGCTCGCTCGCTCGCTCTCTCTCCCTCACGCTGCAAAACAAGTCAAAATGGATTAGATGCTGTTATCATGAGAGAACATATATCATATCATATCATGAGAGAACATGTGAGGAAAAAATGTGACCCTCCACGGCAAAAGCAGTCGCTTGTCGCAAATGTTCAAAATTGAGTTATTATGTTTTCATCAAAGGGCATAAATCAAGCTTGAAAACGATACCTATATGAATGAATGGGACGACATATGACTGAGATATCAACATTCAAAGGAGTCGGGTTTCTCCTGTCACGCCAAGTGAGAAACGGAGAAATCTGCCTTTGAAGTTGACTATCGCCGTAGCACTCACAGACGCACTCACAGACGCGGTCGCGGCTACGTTTGCATTTACGGTAGCCTACGCTGCATTCACAGCCACACGGATAGCCTACCTGCGTTAGGTTAACTGAACTCGGGAGACGAAGATGGATTCCGGAGAAATATCTTCACGCTAGTCAACCAGTGGATTTACCGTAAATATTGAAGTAGAGCGGTCAAAACAGAAACTTTTAACATTCTGCTGGAATTGAATTCCTCACCTCAAGAAAGTCACGTTTTTAGGATGGAAAGGGGAAGTTTTTCAGCCAAATTTATTCACAACAGTACAGTATAGACCTTCCACTGTTTCAAAACACTAACAACAAAAAATCCAACATTTTACCCCACGCAACATAAACGCTCGTTTTTCTCGGAGACCGACAAGCGACTGGTTTTGCCGTGGAGGGTCACAAATAATCAAAATTCAAACCAAAAACCAAAACCCCCAAAAAACTTTCCATCTTCGTTTCCAAAACTAAAATGAATAAATTCAGATGTAATTGTGTCAAGTGAAGCAGTCATCTCTCAACGCTTGGTGCTCATTTAAAAAAGTGGCGTATTCATCACGTTACTGTAATCAAAAAGTAACGCCAAAAATATTACTCGTGACTAATGAATGGAATACATAACTGTATCGTTGGTAACTGGTAATATTTTGCATTATTTTTTGATTATAGTAATGTGGTAATATATATGAAAAAGCAACGTAAATGTAATATATATCTGTATTGTTTGCAGCTAGTAATAATAATTTGTTACTCTTTAATATGTTACCATATGACCATATTAACAAACAAAATATTACTAGTTACTAACAAATGTAATGTATAACTATAATTTGTACCTAGTGATAATCATAAAAAGTAATGCTAAATATTGCTAGCTACTAATGAATGTAATGTATAACTAATTCGCTTGTAACTAATATTTTATTATAGTAACATATTAAAAAGTAACACAAAATATTACTAGTTACTAGTGTAATATATAACAGTATTATTAGTAGCTAGTAATATTTTGTGTTACTTTTTCCAAAGTAAAGATTGTTTTATGTTTAAACGTGTGGTTGAGATCAGGAATCACTGGCTCCTGAATCCAATCGAAATAGTATCGTATCGTGACAGACACTGTGATATCAGCAGACTTTGAATCGTCGTTCGTTGAATTCATATTTTAAAAAATGTATCCCCATTCCAAAAAATGGTGCAGTATTTGGGGGAGCAGTGCTTGGGCGTGGTACCTTCACCGGGCCGGCACCTGCCAACGTTAGCCGTAGTGTTGTTTCCAGACTGCACCTTTAGCTGACCAGACCTTGACTATCTGCTCCATCAGACAGATGGCATTGTGGGATTTAGGTGATAATTACACAGCTACTTCCTGTTGAGAAGCCACTCGTTCACTCCCTCGCTCTCTCTCTCTCTTTTCCTCTCATAGGTCACCAAGTGAGAAGAGGAGCGGATGAAGAGGGTCTAAAAGAGGAAAATGCGAGTAGCTGACTCACTGGACAACATCATCTGTACACTATCCTCATCCTCATCTTGTTCTTCTTCATCGCCTTCACTGTCCTCTTCTGATTCCGTCCCCAACTATGAGGTGACAGCTGGTGGTCAGCTCTTGGATCACAAATGTACAGATTTGGGGTAGGGGGAGGGTGGGGAGTCATGGGTCAGTAGTACCCAAAAAAAGGGGTGGGAAAAGGGTAGAAAGGGGTTGCAGTACCCTTCTTAGTGCCATACTACTGAAGCCGGACGCATATTTTGGTCCCGTCACGCTGCCTGCCGATCAGCACCAAGTGCCACAACATCACATTCCTAACGCAGGTCCGGCCCTGACCATGCCCAACGCCAGCTAAATGAAGGAATCTAGTACCTCTCTTTGTTTTCCCACTGCACTGGTACCGGCTCCAGTTCTGGTTCTGGTGCCAGCTCTGAAAATCGTATTTCTTTGTGTTGATTTCCAATGTCTGTTAAATTTACTGCAAATTTTCCTCTGCACCAGTGCCGGTTCCAGTTCCAGTTCAAGTCAGAAACCGGTCCCGAAAAATCTTTTCATTTCTTTGTGTTGACCAGATTTCACTTCTTTACTTTAATCTTTGTGCACCTTTCTCCTCTTTTTATGTACCTTCGTATTTTGATCCAGACGTCCAAAATGTATTTTCTGTAGCTAAATTTGCCTCGCTTTTACTCCGCCCATCTCCGCTCACGACGTCACGAGCGTCTCGGTTCCGGGCCGTTTCCGGTGCTGACCTGGATCCAGTTTTGCAAATCAAAAATCGTTAAAGATGCCAAACCTTCGCACAAATACAGACGCAAAGTCGCCAATGCCACTGCTCAACGGCAACTACAAAACACAGCAGTGAAACACAACTTGGTGTTTTCAGAAGCTGCTTCAAGCTTTAAGACGTATTTAAACACCTGAAGTGCATCAGGTTCCACAAGTGAAAGAGGTGACGTTTTAATAAGTTGACGATTATTTACACAGTTGATAAAACTGGTGCAATATAATAAAGAACATAAATTTTTGAAGACATCGTACATCGTTTTGTTCACTTCACGGCGTTCTCCTCTCCAGGGGCGTGTTTCCCAAAAGCATAGTTGCTAACATAGTTTACATTAGCAACGAACATAGTTACAACTCTGCTTTTGGGGAACGCACCCCGGAGCGGCAACGTTTTAGTACCCTTTTTTGGTGCAGAAGTAGATTTTTTTCAGTGGGAAAACCATCACATCGGTTCCACACTGGGAACTGGTACCAGTGCAGGGGAAAAGAGGTCCAAAAGTGGCAACCCAGCGTTTGCTGTATTGAACTCTGGCATTGGTCAGGCGTCTGTTTTCTGCTCATTTTCTTTCTTCTTTCTTTTTAAATCTCGTCTGTATTTTTAGCACTTACCGCTTTATTTGTGTGCCAGTTCAGACATCATGGTTTGAGGTCTGCATACATCTGTACTTTTATTTGAAGAAGGTGAAACCAGAGGTGACGTTTCAGAGGAAAAACAAACGTGAAACACTGGAGATGTAAATAGTAGTATTTTTTAACTTTATCTTTTATTCTCAACTTTATACCAAATTTTCACCAAATCATGAAGAATGATGAAACACTCTGTAAGAAGGGAATGGGACACAGCCACCTCAAATCACTACAAAAAAATGATTTAATCAATAAGTCAAAACTTTTCATTTGCCTCAACTTTAAATAATAATTTATGCAATTTCTAATGACGTTTTTCAGTTTTTCAGTGTTACAGCTTTTTGGTTCACACAGTGTTTTTGGAAATTAAAACGTAAAGACACCAGATTAACTTAAAACTGTAAATCTAGTAAATTTTAGAGGTAACTTGTCCAACACTGTCATTAACACATTCATTCTTGAATATAGCTGTAGTGAAGGTGTGAACCAAAACGTTGGCACTGAAAACTTTTTAGAAATTGCATAAATTGTTTTGTTAACACGACTTACCGATTAAATCGTTTTTTTACGGCGTAGGAAAGAGAAAGCGGTTGAACTGGAGAGCTGAGACTATTCCTTCTTTCAGACGACTCGAGGAAAAAAGGGGGAACGGAATCTCCGTTTAGCGCAGGATAAGATTTGAAAAGCTTGGAGTTGAAAGAATGAGCGTCTTTGTACGTCAGGTTTCTGCGCTCGTTCACTCGTGGAGATATCGCCTTTCTGAAAGTGAGTCTGGAGGAGGATAAAGAGTCCGGATCAGCCGCGAGTTAATTAGCTAACGAAATCCATCCGCTGGAAAACAAACGTTGATTCAGACGTGGCTTTTACTACGACATTACAACGTGAGTCAAAACGAAAGGGAGCTTTGTAGCTTTGTAACTTGTAAAATTGTTACAGTTCTCTCAGTTGCATTTGGAAATTTAATTTAGTTATTATGTTACCGCAGCTCAAACTTGTGGCTACGATACCTTGTGTTAATTATAGTGAAAATTATAATAACGTGGCAACGTAGTAATCACTATAAATGCTATAGTCCTATAGTAGCTACAATCCTACAAAATGAGTGCTCACAAATGGAGACATTTTTGTGTTAACGATACACAATGATTTTAACTGCAAACCATAAAATCACAATTTACGATCAAAATTTCAAAACGGCCAAAGCCAGATACAGAAATAAACTGTCGTTAGTAGTAAAAAGAGTTTTCTAACGACTATTATGTGATGTTTACAATATTGTCACAATGCTGCGATCAATAAAAAACAGCATTATTAGTCACGTTAACGAGGATTTGGAATATATAAAATGACCAAATGTGTTTCATTTTTTGTGTTTGCGAAATAGTCAATAATGTTAATTTTTGGGTTTTGCAAGCTACCGTAGCTACACATTTTAAGTGTGGTGGGCAAACTATTAATCATTTGCTAAATATTTCATGCAACTAAAATAATTTTAAAAATTGGTCAAAAATGTACTTTGATTTATATTACAGCTAGATTTTGAAAAAGGTTGGAAGTGTCGATCTGTTTAACACGGTGAATTCCGAGTTGGTGAGTTTTATTGTTTTTGCGATCGTTGTGCGGTTTTAAAACGGCACTTTTTTAAAAAATTAACAGCGTGACATTTCTACACGTTTGGAACGTTACAAAGTAGACAGATGTTTAATACTTTGTATAAATTTAGCAGAAGCACTTTGCTTTAAAAAGGGAAACTCACCTGAGCAGATTACAGTTTTTAAAGGTGAAAATAAGTCGCGTTGTTGCTTTTTACACACCGTTACCTGCAAACGCGCTGCATGACTTATGCAATTTTGTAAATTCCACCTCAGTTACAGCAACGGAAAACATGTCGCAATAATCAATGTATTTTCACTTCAATGTTTAAGGTTTTAGCGTCTGAATGGAAGTTCATACTCAGTCCCATCCGTTTATCACTCGTTCATTTGTTTTTCACAGTAAAACTAAAACTCGACATTTTCAATATTCATTTTCAAAGTCAAAAATATGAGATTTTCCAAAATCTGATTTTGCGCTCAATTTTTTAAAATCAATTTTTTACAGCAGGTTGATTGCAAGTAGCGTGACCCAGAAGTGGCAGATTTTTAAAAAATGATATTACATTTTTGTTTCTTGGCAGAAAAATATTTACTCTTCTTTATCTCAGATTTTCACACTTTTTATTTTTAGTTTTCTATGAGTAAACAGTCACTTCCCAGTCGCGCCACTCGCGCTTGATTTAAAAAAAAAGTTTTTGGTGCACATTTTTCAGTTTGTTATTTTCAATGTGAAATTTATTTTGGATTTGGAAACGACTGTTACGGCGGCACAAACTGCCGTTCAGAAAATTCCCAATTTCACTTTCGGATCAAATTTGAAAACTGGGAAACATCTTGTGAGTGATTTTTTTTACATTTTGGTCAACCGTTGAAAAAATGTTGGGGGTTTTGGATTTACAGCATTTAGCAGATGCTCGTATCCAGAACCACGTCCATTTTACCAAATTACAGGGACAGTCGTGTTGAGCAGTGTTGAGAGCGACATGTCACAAAAGTAACACAACTCCAACACAACTCAGAGACGGTAATATTCTAACGTAATTACTCTGAAATTACAGTAAGTAGTAATCTTTAATCTAGTACATTTCGGACGCCCCAACTCTGCTGCTCGGGAACCCAGTGATGGTGGCGCTGGAGGTAGGATTCGAACCCACGGCCTCTTGGTCCAGAGGTGAGTATCCTGACCACTAGACCACCATCACCACCACAGGTTTGGTTTTAACGTGAAAAACGAATGAACGAACGACGCGCAGCTTGTCTTCGGTTTCTGGTGCGACGGCGTTTTCTCCGCTGGCGTGACGGTGGCTTCTCGTTTGCAGGGTGAATTCTCAGAGCTTTCATCGCAAGCTGATGTGAATGTGACTCATTTGATTTGTTTTACGTTAGCGTTCTTTATTTCCTGCTTTCTTTTTACAGATAAGACTTTTATATCTAAAGCGGCTACAGAGCGTTATATTATGCAGCCATTTTAATATATTGTAAACTGCAGCTTTCGTGCTATTTATTTATTTTGGTTGTTTAGACGTTAAAAAGGGAAAAGCAATGTTCACTATGTTCTTCTGTTTTTATTTGTTTGTTTTGTTATAGAACTCTGTGCATTTTTATTGGTGGAGAAAGCTGGAAAGTTGATCATCTCGGAGTACTGTGCTCACACACACACACACGCACATTCATGCACACACATCTAAACACACACACACACACACATTCATGCACACACATCTAAACACACACACACACACACATTCATGCACACACATCTAAACACACACACACACACACACATTCATGCACACACATCTAAACACACACACACATTCATGCACACACATCTAAACACACACACATTCATGCACACACATAGCAAAAAAAACACACATTCATGCACACACACTCTAGCACATGGACACACATGCAAACACACACACTAGCACTTGCACACACACACACAAACACTCTAGCCCGTGCACACACATGCAAACACACACTAGCACATGCACACACATGCAAACACACACACTAGCACACACTTACACACAAGCATGCACACACACACTAGTACATGCACACACATGTAAACACTTACAAGCATGCACACACACACACTAGTACATGCACACACATGTAAACACTTACAAGCATGCACACACACACACTCTAGCCCATGCGCACACATGCAAACGCACACACACACACACACACACACACTGAAGCACACGGACACACATGCAAACACACACTAGTACATGCACACACATGCACTCACACACACAGACACACACACACGCTTCCGCACATGCGCACAAAGCGAAGGCACAGCACAGACTCACAGCGACTCCCGCGTGGGAAGTTTATTTCTAAACCAATGATGCTACTTTTCTCTTTTCTTATTATAATTATTCTTATTTTTGTAATTTAAATATTTTGCACATGTATCTAAACTCGTCCTGTTCAGGGTTGATTGTTATTTTCCTGATCCATTTACTTATACACTGGCATTTTTGGTAAATCGTACCTTCGTGTGTGTGGCTCTGCCGCGCCGTGTTGGCCGTTTACTTTATCCTTTAGGAATGAATTTTTCCCGAGTTTCTCTTTCGGCTCGGGCTCTGCGATGCCAAAATCCCAAAATCACCACCAAGTCCACGGCGCTGGAGTTTTACTCCGGGTTGGTGGTGTCTAACGAGAATGTCTTCTTTCTTGTCATACAAGAGTTGTGTATAAAAACAAAAAAAGGGGAAAACAAAGTGTTTCTGATGTTGAACAGAAACTCTAAGGGGTTTTATTTTTAAGAGTGAGTGTGTTTAAGGAGAATAATGATGTTAAAATGGAAATGGTATTATTGCTATGTAGGACGTTAACGTGACGCTCCGAGCGGGAGTCGTATGAAATGTACACATATAAGCTCATGTCAAATTGAAATAAACTTATTTAATCAGAACTTGTAAAACTGTGTTTTTAATGTCTCCAGATTGTCCTCTGTAATGTTAATCGTTAATCCTCTCTTTTACTTCAAATTGCAAGTTTTTAAATGACTAACATACATTTCTTATTTAAATGTAATAATAATTTATTATATAATACACGTTAAAATAGTCTCTACTATACAAGAGACGAAGGTTTACTTTCCCACACTTAACAAGCATCCAAAAAGTGTAAATACATCACTTTTGTACTTAAAATATAATTATACCTGCCTTGAAGTCGTGCACACTGTGGATAAACTTTCCCTTACTACAAAACTTACAAAACATCAAGCAGTTAAAATTTATTTCAAGTTTAAAAATAAAGTTAACTTTGTTTTGGATGTTAAGCAAATTTAAAGTTACAATATAAAAATGACAAAAATGACTGAGAGTAGAAATAGTGTCGTAAGGTAATAAAGTGGGCTAAAAGTACATCACTAATAGCTCACTACCTAAATTCTCTATTAGTAATGCAATAGTAATTTCATTTATAGCTTAGTTTCTTGCAGTACAAAATGAGATGTTCATGCTAAAACAAAAATGGCAGCGTCTCTATTATATAATTTTTCCCCTAATGCTCATATAAAAATGCACACTTACATGTTTTAAAACAATCAATGGTTAAGATTTTTACAACCACGTGTCCTCATCCAAAAGTTACTGAAACATACTAAAATAAAAACAACATGGAACTCAAACAGTGAGCTGTAATTTGTCTTGCTTTAAAACGGAATTCTACTCAAAAATCAACACAGACTTTGTGTTCGCACCTAAAACATCCTTCGACGTTATTTATTCTTGTCCAGTTTTATTTCAACAGCGAACAGTTCGAGTAAAAAGCGAGTGGAATTTCCAGCTGAGTTTTGGGAAAGAGTGACTTCCTGTCTACACCCTGCCACTTCCTGTCTAACCCTAACCGTCTTTCAGCTAAATTATTATTTTAACAATTGATTATTGTAAATTGCTCCGACTGAGAGTCGTATGAAATATAAACATAAAAGCTCCAGCCAACGATAAAAATAAACACTTTTGATCAAATCAGAAACTTGCAGAGCTGTGATTATCATGTCACCCTTAGAGACGTTACACTACAACCTTTCTGCTTTTTGATATGAACATTAAATTTTCATGACTCATCTACAAGATACACATCTGTCTGAAATAACAGTGTTAAAGGTCAATTCAAACCTAAAATAAATAAAATTAATAGTTATTCTTTCAGTTATCTAATTATTTTGATGTTCTATATATTTCTGTATATTCTTTACCATTCCACATGTAGACTTTTTTAGATAATAATAATAATACATACATACCATTATATTTTATGATAATAAAGGTACTCAAATTATTCGCTCCATTTTAGTACATAGTTAAGTGATATAAATATCATGGAACATATTAATAAAAGACTGGGTGTATCTTAGCAGATATTAAGTGAAATGCACATGTATTAAATCCCAAAGTGTTCAAAAACATTTGACTTGTACATGTTTATATATTTTAGAACAAGGCTGTATGTGTGTGTGTGAGTGTGTGTGTGTGTGTGTGAGTGTATGAGTGTGTGTGTGTGAGTGTATGAGTGTGTGTGTGTGTGAGTGTGTGTGTGTGTGTGTGTGTGAGTGTGTGTGTGTGTGTGTGTGTGAGTGTGTGTGTGTGTGTGTATGTGTGTGTGTGAGTGTGTGTGAGTGTATGAGTGTGTGTGTGTGTGAGTGTGTGTGTGTGTATGAGTGTGTGAGTGTGTGTGTGTGTGAGAGTGTGTGTGAGTGTGTGTGTGTGAGTGTGTGTGTGTGTGTGTATGTGTGTGTGTGAGTGTGTGTGAGTGTATGAGTGTGTGTGTGTGAGTGTGTGTGTGTGAGTGTGTGTGTGTGTATGAGTGTGTGTGTGTGAGTGTGTGTGTGAGTGTGTGAGTGAGTGTGTGAGTGAGTGTGTGAGTGTATGAGTGTGTGAGTGAGTGTGTGAGTGTATGAGTGTGTGAGTGTGTGAGTGTGTGTGTATGTGTGTGAGTGTGTGTGTGTATGAGTGTATGAGTGTGTGTGTGTGTGAGTGTATGAGTGTGTGTGTGAGTGTGTGAGTGTATGAGTGTGTGAGTGAGTGTGTGAGTGTATGAGTGTGTGAGTGAGTGTGTGAGTGTATGAGTGTGTGAGTGAGTGTGTGAGTGAGTGTGTGAGTGTATGAGTGTGTGAGTGAGTGTGTGAGTGTATGAGTGTGTGAGTGTGTGAGTGTGTGTGTGAGTGTGTGTGTGTGAGTGTGTGTGTGTGTGTGTGTGTGTGTGTGTGTGAGTGTGTGTGTATGAGTGTGTGAGTGTGTGTGTGTGTGAGAGTGTGTGTGAGTGTGTGTGTGTGTGTGTGTGTGTGTGTGTTCTTGTACTTGCTACTTAGTGAGAACCAAAATGAGTGTTTAACCAGCAGAGTGAGGACATTTTCGGGAAGTGAGGACTTTTTTTAGTGGTCCTCACTTCTTTAAACTGCTTTTACAAAAAAATTACACATTTATTTGCAAAACTAAAAGTGTAGAAAGATTAGCTTTTGGTTCCTGAGGTTATGTTTATGGTTATGTTGAGGGTTAGGTGTAGTATTATTTACATACAGGAATATAGAAGTCAATGCAGGTCCTCACTACTATATAAGTACAAGGTGTGGGTGTGTGTGTGGTTTTGGGAGGATGTGTGTGTGTGTGTGTGTGTGTGGTTTTGGGAGGATGTGTGTGTGTGTGATTTTGGGAGGATGTGTGTGTGTGTGATTTTGGGAGGATGTGTGTGTGTGTGTTCCCTATATTTAAGAAGCTTTTAACTTGACATTTAAATTAAAGCTCACATTTCAAAACAGACAGGTGAACCAGGAAGCACCATCAAGGTCATAAATACTCAACACAGCCTAATAATTAACACATACTCACACACACACACACACACAGCTTGTGAAGAGAACGAACATTACGTCAGTTTATGATAAAAGCTCCGGGCCGCTAGAGCACAGCTACACATCACGCTGCTACATAACGAACTGTTGTTGTGTAATTACAAGTTAAAAGAATTCCCCAGATGTCCTGTAAGAGCTTTTGGGGTTCAGCAGGGTTTCGTATGAGAACTGGTCAGTTATGAGCGGACGTGGCTTTTTTTTGTGCACAATGCAGTGTGTGGTGGAGATACTTTGGCTTTTAAAAAATATAAAGAAGAAGTTTGAAATATAATAAAAGCACATGTCCAGGAGTAAAGCTGGTGATTTAACTCTGATTAGAAACGTAAAAAGGGTTTTTTTCGGGTTGTTACATGTCAAGTCGTCTGTATGAACTCTGAGGAACACACACACACACACACTCTCTCTCAACACTAACTCTTACTGCAAACTCACCTTTACCTTTGGAGCAAAATATCCTGCTGGAATTGACTGTGCCCTGGGAAGAGCGGATGGAGGAGGCCTTCGAGAGGAAAAGGGCCAAGTACGAGGAGCTGGCAGGCGAATGCCGAAGCAGGGGGTGGAGGACCTGGTGTTACCCCATTGAGGTTGGGTGCAGAGGATTCATCGGCCAGTCACTCATAAGGGCCCTCAAGACGCTTGGGGTGAAGGGACTGCACATGAGGAAAGCCGTCAAGAACATCACAGACTCCGCCGAAAAGGCGTCAAGGTGGCTATGGATCAAGCGGGGTGATCCGTGGACTACACAGGCTGCTCAGACACAAGCCAGGGCCTGATCAACCTTGGCTGGGTCGCCTGGGCGAGGGTGTCTGATGTTGCGAGACCCGAAATACTGAATGACCGCAGGAAACATCACTGATGATGTGTCAGAGTTGCACTATAGGTGTATGTCAAGAACTATCAACTTAACGGCTTTTCCTCAATTCTACAGCTGGTAAAGACCATAAGCTGTTAAAAACTCCATACAGAGAGAGAGGGAGGGAGGACAGATGGATAGATATGGCCGCATGAAATCCGTTTAGTTTTTTCCTAAATTCCGTTTTATTTTTTCCTGAATTCTGTTTTTTACATTTTTATTCTTCTGAAGTCTGTGTTTTACCTTATAATCATATTTATTCACCTAAAAAGTGTAATTATGGAGTGGATGGAAAAAAAGAACAATGCAATAGAAAAAAATTCAACTTCAACAAAGTGCTGGGGTTCAGCAGAACATTTACTGCTTTGGTAAAACATTTACCTGTAAACAACAGCAAACATTCATTTTTTTGTGCAAAATGAAATGTTTCTGATGTGAGTGTTTGACTGTAAGTGGTCGTCACGTGTTCTTGCGGGTGCAGTCTATCGTGTGCTGGCAAAATCATGTGGGTATTGTTCTGCTCTAAACTTAGCACTGACACTCAAATTCCGTCATTATTTTGAGGACTTCGGTGTTTCAGCCTCTTCACCATAGCTGACCGTTGACGTTTCCCCTCTGTGTCTGTGTGTTTGTGTGTGTGGAAAGCTGAGTCCCGCCTCAACAGGTAACACGTACAGGGGGCTGCAGTGGCCAAAATTGATTAGAAATCATTGCTTTGCTTTGTCCCCACACCGATATCAGCCAATTATACGACATTCCGCGTTTTACAACGGATTTAATTTGATTTGTTGAATTCCGTGATTCCGTCTGCGTTTTGCGCATTGCAGAAATCATAGGGCCCTAGATAGATATATGAATGGATGGACAGAGCAAAATAAATGTCTTATCAGTGTTTTATGTGGTGATTGAGGACCTTTCAGATTAATAAAGGGATTTGCTTATAGATGTAATATTTTCAGATAAACACACATTCCTCAGATGAAAGAAATATGCATAAAATCCTGTCTGTGCATCACATTTACTCTCTCACACACACACACACACACACACCGCAGAGGAAAAACTCCCAGATCCTGGAAACACAAGCTCCCCAGAAAGAGTGTGAGTGAGAGTTACCTGTGTGTTTGTTATCTCACACACACACACACACACGCTCTTCAACACATGTTGCCGTGTGAAAATTCTAAATCGGTGCACTAGTGTGCTAGTCTTGGATGGATGGATTTACGGAAGGAAGGAAGGAAGGAAGGATGGATGGATGGATGGATAGAGATGGATATTTGGATGAAATGATTTATGGATGTAGATGGATAGTGGAGCTGGAAAAGCTGCTGTTTATAAGTCCACACGCCTCGAGATGAATATAGCCGGCATCGTTCATAAAACCCCATATTCAGCACAGAAAACCCCCCGCGGCGCCCGACTGCACTTCCGCCAATAAAAGAAACGCAGAATATTTCTATTTGAGTCTGAAACCAGCTAAATATATCTCTCTCATCTCTTATTCAAAGCTTCCTGTTAAAGACATAGTGGGGACGGCTTGTTAAAAGGGGGTGGTGAATGAAACATGGAAGACAGCGTATAGAAACGTCGGCTGAACGCACACGCAGCGAGATGTTACTGCCATTACATAACGTCCTGAAGTAAAAATAGACATTAATATAGAGGCTCATGAGGCCAGAAGGCCATGTAATTAAGCCTTAACGAGGTCTCATAATTGGAACGAAAGAGACAAGTGATTCCTGAAGAAATTGTGTGATTGCCCTGGAGTAAAAAAATGTAGAAAAGGGATATACGAGTGGAAAAGGAGAACTGATAAAGGTGGTTCTAGAAGTTTCTGATGATTATAATTGAGCTTGCTGTTAAATGATAACGGGCCAAAAATAATAATAATTCATTACTGTTTTATATATGTAATTATGCACAATAATTACATTAATCTTTAAGCCATCATCAGACCGATGCTTAGATTTGTCTGATATTTCGACGATATCTGATGATGTATATATTGTAGGTGTGAAAGGTAGCGCTTGTGTCAGGAATTGACAAAGTCCGAGGTGGGATTTTATACAGCCCGTGCCTTCTGTCTTAAAACGTATGCTGTTATTTTGTGGCAAAATTCGAGCACGCAGTTGAACTATGACGAGCAAAATATCTAGTCTTTACACTCTCGACTCAACTCCGTCTTCCTCGTTTATCGGCATCGGCAAATATAAGCAGGAAAAATATCGAGTATCGGCATCGGCCAATAACACCCATGTGGTGAATACCTAGTTTTCATGGATGGATCCAGGAGAGACCTGGCGTTTTCTCCTGCAGTTGTTATTATTTCTACTGGAGCGAGACCACAGCATGACGACATTTTAATTCAGTCGGACAGCTGTTCCTCGGGTCGCGTGCTTCTTCGTGCCCGTCTCGCTTCCTGGACACATTTTCAGGCCTCAGAATATTACTAGAATAACAGCCGGGGGAGAAAGGCCTCGTGTTAGAGCCGTGCCAAAAGCTCTTTCTGTGACAAATGACTTTACACATATTTACATTTGTATTTTTTCCTCTCAGACTTCGCCTCGTTTCCGTTCTCCTTTTTTCCCCCTCAAGGAATTTGTCAAACAGCCGTGCTTTCCGCCGTGATTTGTAGAGTTTACTTTTAACGTGTGAGATTACATATCTGAGAAATCTGAAGCATCTCGCGGCGTGTATGAAAGCGTGCCTAATCTCAACGTTTCAGCAGAAATACACGAGCGGTGTTTAATAGCAACGCTAACATATTACTTATATCACAAAATTAAAAGAAATAGCAATATATATAAATAAATAGTAATATATGATTTAGGCAACAGTTATTAATGGAAATGGCCCATGGTGATGTGGGAAATGTAATAAGTCATATAGAAAGGTCATAATAATATAACACTATTATAGAAACCTGTTAATAATCAAATTTATTAGGGAAATTATTAGTAGATACATTAATAGCAAAAAGCAATAGTTGGTTGTACGACTTATTTTCTACTAGTTTATAACATATTTATAGCTATTTATTAATATAGTAAAATATATATAACAATATTATATAATATAGTACAATAAAATATGATATAATGTAAAATTAATATTATATACTACTACTTATTACTGCTGTATAACTATTATTTATAATATGTACAGAAAAGTAATAGTAATATGATTGTTATGCAATAATAATAATAATAATAATAATGTTATAGACAAGTAATAAGTAACATTATGGCTTTTACAGAAACGTTTTAAGTAATAATATTACTACTACTACTACTACTAATAATAATAATAGTATTAATAATAATAATAATAATTAGTAGTAACATTTTATTCTGATAATAAGAGTACTACATTTCTTTTATACAAACGCAATAGGTGACAGTAATATATCACTTCTGTCAAACAGTAATATTTTACTGATCTAAAAAGCAACAATAGTAATATATTACTGTTCTAGAAATAAGAGCAACACATATCTGCTGTAGAAAAGTAATTAAACAGAGTCCAGTTACTGTTGTAAAAATATAAATAGGTGAAAGTAAAATATTGCTGTTATAGAAAAGTTTAAAACAACATTTTGGTATTTTACTACTGTTACTGCATTCCTCATGCAGACCGTGTTGAAGTGTTGTCATGAAGAGGTGTGATTTTTAGAGTTTACTTTACACCTGTGAGATTACGTATCGGAGGAGCGTGAAGCATCTTGTGGTGTGTACGACAGCGTGCCTTATCTCAGCGTTTCTACACCAGCGCTGTTTACTCGACCCGGGTCATAAAGTCCAGATTTTACAAAAGAGACGAACGTGTTGTGAGACGAGGCTGAGAGGTCACAAGCTGCTCCCTTTGAACTTTTAATAACTAATAATTATTATTATACTTTAAACTTATTTTTATAGAAAATCAATAAGTAATAGTAATATGCTACTGTTATATAACATACATAGTAATAACACATTAGAGCTATAGAAAGTAATAACTAATAGTAATGTATTTTTGTTATGTAAAAGTAATAAAAAATATAGACACAAGCGGCAACGACCGGAGTCCAAGCTAAAGTCACAAAAAGCTGCACAAAAGCAGCTGATGGAAGGAGAGCGTGCATGCTGGTGTGTGTGTGTGTTAGGGGTGTTGAAATTAATCTCATATTCGATGCATCGCGATGCAGACGCGGACGATTCTGCATCGATGCAGTGGCAGGACAATCGATTATATCATAATGACATTGTTTGGTGATTTTCTGGCGGCGGCATAAAAACTCTAGTTAAAAGTAGTTTCGGTAGTGACTGTGGCTGCCTGAGCTGTGGCTGCGCTGCTCCAGGTAGAAGTAACTCTCATCTCACTGAGGGCGCTCACCGCATGCGCGGCAGCCGAGAATGGCGGAGGGAGTAAATTTCGCGTAATAATATTTATAATATTTTTCCTTGCGAATGTCTTTTTTCCTCTCGATGTGTTAAATGTCTTCGCGTGCAAAGTAAATTACCGACGAGCGGCTTTTTTGCTCGAGTGAGATTTCTACGCGGCGGGTTTGAAAGGGGGCGGGTTTTGGCAGTTTGGGGGTTTTGGCTGTTTCTGCCTGTGAATCCTATTGGCCGATGGCTCCTGGTCTTGTGATTGACTGCACACTACAGACAGTTTTTACAGAAAAACTAAAGATGAAGCAGGCGTTATAGCTCCATCATTACACACACACACACCCCCACCCCAAGACTGATGGCCCAGAATTAAACTTTAATAGTATCTGCATAATCCTCCATTACGTTTTGTGGTTTGTTGATGCTCTGATGGTATGTAAGGTTGACATACTTATTATATTAGTTGTAATCCTTAAACAGCCTGCAGACGAGTGTCAGAATACTACACACGTAAACTGCCAAAATGGTAACATACCATTGTAACATTTATGGTAGAGTTACAAAGGCGTTGGTTACTTTACCTTTTTCCAAATCTAACGTCTGTGTTTGTGTTGAATTGGGGACAGACAAGGGAGCTTACATCTCACTGCTCGTATTTCTATTTGAAAACAGTATGAAGTAATGCATAAAAATTGATGGGCTGCATCGTGATGCATCGAGATATCGAATCGAATCGCTGACGTGATAATCGTAATCGAATCGTGAGACCAGTGACGATTCACACCTCTAGTGTGTGTGTGTGTTATTTACACCCTGACCTCCGTATGTGCCAGAACAGATTGCCAGATCCCTGACCAGCAACACACTCACCACCAGCATGCACAGGGTTACATAAGAGTCTTATTCAGCGCACACACACACACACACACACTGCCCTGTCCAGTATGGTCACGATCACCAGATCTGTGAAGGAGCAGTGCTTGGGGACAGTACTTTGCTCATGAGTACCTCAGTGGTTCCTTTACTAGTCCGGGACTTGACCCGATGACCCTTTGATCACAGAGCTTCGGTTGACCCTTTGTCACCAATTTTTGGAACTCGTCTCCGTCCACATTTTTGCACCACTTTATCCCTTTCTCCTTTTTTCCAGCACACGACAATCACACGGTTTCTCCAGGTTTTGCCCGTCTAGGTGTTAATGCTGTTCCCCAAGTGTCAAAATCGTAGTTGTGTGAATCCGAATCGGAGACGAGCAGTGGGAGACGGGGGATTTGGGATGGCGGGATGAGAGAGAGAGAGAGAGAGAGAGAGAGGGATGAAGGTAAGAAGGATGCTCCGGTCGACCTCCTCGTCAGTAAAACATCCTCGACTCCACCTCGCCTGCAGCTGTCAGTTTAAGCAGATTTATTCCACGTCTCTTTAATTCGACACTGTGACGATCTGCTCTGCACTAACACCACCTTAATGAGGTATTTAAATCAAACTCGCTTTGGATCTTAACGTGCAAAAAGCAAAGCAGGGCCTGATGAAGCTAAAGGTTCCTCCTATTTTTTCCTTGGAATTCAGGAATTTTGACTTTTTAATATTCAGAGATTAAAGTTATACATTTATGAGCAAAAGCTCAGATTTTCTCTGACATTGTAGAATCAAAAATTTGTGAGAGAAAAATGAGCTGTCTGACTTTGCAATGTTTTACAAAGTAACAAAATTGCAACTTTAATCTTGTAAATTTGCAGATTTGTGACTTTACAATGTCAAAGAATTTCCATTTTCTCGTAAATTTGCGATGTTATTCCCTGAATTCTGGACATTTTTCTTGCAAATTCATACATTTATAATGTCAAACAGTTAAGTTTTTACTCATAAATTAGCAATTTCAATTTTTTTACTCGCTCTCTCAGCTCCACATTCTCACAAATTTGTCTGAAAGAAACTCAATCTCTAACAGTGATTGTGAGGTTATACATTCACTAAAGTCCAAATACCTGAGACAACTGTTACAGATTTAGAGTAAAAACATCAGTTATAAACCTACAAAGTCCAAATTTGAGAGATTAAGGGCCTAATCCACCGTCGTAGGATCATGCATCGCTTTGAGAGGAAACAAAACTGAAACATGGTCAAGTTCATCTCTGGTTCCCAGTCATGAGCAGACGTTTACTGCGGCATGTTAATGGCTCGGTTTTGGGTTACGCAGCTTATCTCTGGGAGGTGAAGAAGCCGAACTCGATTCCTGCTTTTGTCACAGTCTCACCATTCGGACGCTTGAAGCAAAAGAGAAAACGGAGTTGAGTGCGATACGCTGGAAAAATGAGAAGTAACTACACTAAACATGCTTTTCTACCTGATAGAACACACCACAATGACTTTTCTGCCTTTTCTTTGATAGAAATGAATTATTCTGGATTAGTTTATATTAAAAGTTGAACTTACAAAACATTTTTAGAAATTCAAATGTGTTTTTATAATTTGCTCTTCTATCCATCCATCCTCTCTGTCTTATTTCCACAATATCTGTAGTTTTCTTAAATTTTAAAAAGTAAAAGCAGTAACTATTTTCAAGTCAAATAATCATTTCTACTTGTCACAATGTGATGTTTACCCGACATAATTTTAATCTTGACAAACAGTGGATATTTTAACTTACTTCAAAGATTTCAAACAACACAACACAGCTTCCTCATTGTGTGTTTACGTGTCTGCATTGTCTCTCTTCAAACTGGAGTGACTATCATTGTGGACACAGTTTGATTAAAACAACCGTGATTTTTATTTTATTATTTTAGAATAGCAACATAACTGTATGTATATTTATGTGCCTTCTTTATGCTGTGTAGAAAACTGGAGCCACGTTGTGTCGTCCCTCTGTGTACTTGTATATAGTTGGGACGACAAAGTTTACCATGAAGGTCAACAAAAAAGCAGAGATAAAATCTAGAGACGCACTGATCCAATACGTGGACGGGATATGGGTCCGATAACGACTCAAACATCTGGATTGGGTCTCGGTGGCATTGTGCTGATCTATGAAGCCGACCTCTTCAATTAAAACGTAGGTTTTTCTATGTGTACGTACGTGCACACACCCAGATGGTTCTACATGTGAAGTGTGACTGTGGTAAAGCTGGTTTATTGTTCAACATTCACACTACATATTGATATGACAATGAGCAGAACAAGCAACACAACACACTACAAGCCCAAAAGCACATCACACCATTATACTGTTGAATTTCCTCAACAACACCAGCTCTCACTCACAATCTCTGTGTTCCTGATGCTTTTAGCGCCGCAGGATTAGGGAGCGTCACTAAATGACACAACTGTGTTTAAAGGAGTCATGTTGGAGATGTTATTTTAATAATAAATCATTTAGGATATACATATGGGGGTGGAATTATTACATTGTTTTAGTAGGAAAACAGGATTTAAGTTGAGTATTAGTGCTGGGCGATATGGCATAAAAATAATATCGCGATTTTTTAAGCTATATCACGATACACGATATATATCTCAATACCTTGAAATTTCCTCTAAATCACTGTATAAATGATCAATTCGGCCCTATGTTGCATAAAATGACACCAATATAATGAATTTAGCCAAAGTTTAACATAGTAAAAGCTTTTATTTTAAACCAAAGTATAATATTGCAAACTTTATACTTTATATTGGGGACAGACAAGTGGGCAAGGGGAGCCGTTGATTGCGTGCTAATTAAACGTGTAAGACCTAACTATTAAATTATAATTATAAAGTTGATCAACTATAACTTGTGTTTAATCTACCTGCTGCTGTTCCTCTTCCTCCATTGTCATTGGTTTTTCTATATGAACTTTCTGTAGCGTGCAGTCAATCACAAAACCAGGAGCCATCGACCAATAGGATTCACAGGCAGAAACTGCCAAAACCCCGCCCCCAAACTACCAAAACCCCGCCCCCTTTCAAACCGCGTGCGCAGAAATCTCACTCGAGCAAAAAAGCCGCTCGTCGGTAATTAACTTTGCGCGCAAGGACATTTAACACATCGAGAGGAAAAAAGACATTCGCGAGGAAAAATACGCAATATGATCACAACCGTGCACTCGATTCTTAAATTTGTGCTCGCGACTTTGAAATTTAGGCCCGCGGAATTTTTGCGGCTCTAGTTTTGGCATTGATGTGACGCCATAGTCGGGGTGCGAGCAGAGAAGCGAAACGCGAAAGCGGTACAAAACGCGCATGCGCTAGGAGAGTTTTCTGGATGGGCGGGGGAGCGAGCTGTCTGCTTTGACGTGGCAGAAAAGCAAAACTGGAAAGCGAAGTACATGCTGTCTAACAATAACGTTGGGATTTATACCCGATGGTCACGATCTAGGGATTTAGTACATCACATGTGGAACAAGCCGAGATACATCGAGTATATTCGATATATCGCCCACCCCATCGAGTATTTCCTGAAGCAGAACACAATCATCTCAGTCTCCTCCTCACAGAGAAATACACAACGTATTCATTAAACACTGCTATCAGGTCAGTACCCGGGATCAGCCCAGACCCACAACACAAGTATCGATATCGGTATCATAACTGAAGAAGTTGGATCAGTGCATCTCTAGTAAAATCCACGATATTTTTCCCGTAAGACAAAAGAGGTTAGACCGCAGTAGTGTGCACAGGTTCCTACCAGCCAAATGTAGGAGTTAAATAGTGAGGAAACACTGCCACCTGTCTTCATGCTGCAGTACGGCACTTCAACCCAATTTCTGTTCTTTTGTGACTACACTTTTAATTTTGTTGATAACCCATTTCCCAAATTCAGCAATGCCATAATTCACTCTTCACTATTTTTGTCCAATAACATTAAGAACTCAAGTCACTGCTGGATTAAAACTAAACAGATATCAAGAGTAACGTCTGTTTGTAGGTGTGAAATGTATCACAGACACATATTTCCCTGTAGTTTTATTACAAATTATTATTCACACACCGCTTTTAACATTTAACTTGAAACTTAAATCCCTCCCACAATCCAAAGTATTTGAGATGTTCACAAACTAGAAAAAGGACAACACAAGCTAAACAAGAAATCATCCATTACTGACGGAACTGACATCCTGCTGAGTTACACACGCAAAAGTATAAAAGCTCCGTCCGTCCGTCCTTCTTTAAGACGTGTCCATCTGGCCCGCTTCTGTAAGAGAGAGAGACGGAAAGCAAGAGGTCAGTTGGTATGAAGGAAATCTACACTCACTGGTCCCAAATATTACATAACCGTTACTGCCCGTGAGAGCGGTGTGTAGCGAAGTGGGGCGGTGACTCACGTGTTTCGTTGAAGAGGAACGAGTCCTGGTACTCCTTCATGTACTGGGAGGAGCGAGCCTCGTCCAGGAACAGCGAGTAGACGCGCTTGATGTCCTCCACCTGCACCTCGGTGCCCTGCCGGAGCCGACAAGCAGCGCCACAGTTTACAAACGCTTCCACCACGCGGCGGCGAGGGTTACGCGGTTACGCCGTGCCGCTCGTACCGGCGTTTCTTGTAGTCAAAAGCTTATCAAGACTTGCTGGAATCTTGCTTATAATGGTTATTTACAGTATTTATGCCTTAAAAATGGCAGTGCACCGTCTCTTTAAAAACATGACCACTGCATGTGTGTGTGTCTCCTTCAGTCACATTACACAAAGATAAACACTCTTACATTAGACAAGAAATATCCCAGCTTTAATAACTCAGCATATTTACTGTACAAACCTGGTCGGTGAATTAAGAGGACAAAAATAATAATTAGATATTACTCTAATTATGAGAATCAGGAAAATTAACTAAGTCATTATTAATGAACTGTTTCAAAACAAGGTGATAAAATTGTAAATCACCAATCATAAGCCTAATAAAATGTTTAATACGCGAGCGGTGAATGTTTTCAGGGTTTTACCATAGACACAACCTATTATCAGGGGTTGACATCAGGTATGGCTCAACGTTTTGTGGAAAACAGCAATGACTGGTCAAAAATTTTGGAAAAGTTGCGGTAATCGGTCAAAATTGCACGGTAGTAATGAATTCGTGGGGAAAGGCTGAATTTGCGTTAATAGTTGCGATCGCAACACCACAAAACCCTGGAGGGTCTGAATAAAATGATTTAAATAAACTTTTTTGTTAGTGGTTGTAAAAATTTTTAATTTGATGCACATCGGCTCCAAATGTCAGTTTTCGGCCCCGTTAACTAGCAGTGACCGGTATCGATATCGGCCCTGAAAAACCAATATCGTTCAACCTCTACTAGATACACAGTACAGTATTAAAGAGAAAGGTAAGAGTTTTTCCAAAAAGTACGACATGTTTCATTACTGAATAGCATGTAGTTATGTGTTATTAACATCAAGGTATTACTGCAGTCATGTGGCAATCATGTATTAACTATTAATCACCACACTTACAGAAAACGGGCTACAGCGTGATACATACACATATACACTCTGATCATAATGAGATTTTAATCATATTGTCCAGCTCTAGTTGGTGTGTGTGTGTGTGTGTTACCTTGCGTTTTCGGCACACCAGGCCGGCGGTGCTGATCAGCTGTATGGCGTAGCGGAGCGACGTCTCCTGACCGATTCGGGTCAGCACCGTGTGTGCTTCCTCACTCAGCTCCACGTCCTCCTCCTCACAGCTGCAGCACGCCACAAAGCATTCAATTACAACACTGCACCTCTCATGAGTACCACTCTGCTCGAGTAGAGTACAGAAAATAAACCCTCTTCAACTACACTACACAAGAGCCAATTAAACAGTAGCGATAATTATTTGTTAGATAACTTTCTCAATAAAAATATACTACGCAGTGTTGATGAAGCCTGTGGGACGCATATTTGTGACCCTCCACGGCAAAACCAGTCGCTTGTTGCAAATTTTCAAAATTGAGTTATGTTTTCATGAAAGGGCATAAATCAAGCTTCGGACGACATATGACTGAGATATCAACATTCAAAGGAGTCGGGTTTCTCCTGTCACGCCAAGTGAGAGACGGAGAAATCTGCCTTTGAAGTTGACTATCGCCGTAGCACTCACAGACGCTTGGTGCGGTCGAGGCTACGTTTGTATTTACGGTAGCCTACGCTGCATTCACAGCCACACGGATAGCCTACCTGCGTTAGGTTAACTGAACTCGGGAGACGGAGATGGATTCCGGAGAAATATCTTCACGCTAGTCAACCAGTGGATTTACCGTAAATATTGAAGTAGAGCGGTCAAAACAGAAACTTTCAACATTCTGCTGGAATTGAATTCCTCACCTCAAGAAAGTCACGTTTTTAGGATGGAAAGGGTAAGTTTTTCAGCCAAATTTATTCACAACAGTACAGTATAGACCTTCCACTGTTTCAAAACACTAAAAACCAAAAATCCAAAATTTTACCCCACGCAACATAAACGCTCGTTTTTCTCGGAAACCTCTGTTGAGACAAGCGACTGGTTTTGCCGTGGAGGGTCACATTTTGGCAGTTCATGATCCGACCAGCTCCCACAAATTTATTCATATATTAATATTTGGAAGTTACCAAACTATACTTCGTGTTCCAGAACTTACTTGCAGTTCCTGTAAAACTTGGAAAAAGTATGGATTTAAGATTTTCAGATTTTAACATTTGACTGATTTGGAGCTGACCAACCAACTTAGAGTGTAAAACATGACATCTTTTTACTGAGCGAAACTGAAATACTTAATTGAGCTATGATGAGATTTTGAGACATACAGCATTTTGCATGATCTATTTTCTTCGTTTGTAGTGAACTAGAGATGGGGTTAGTTGTCCATTTGGTTTGTGTTCTCCTGGACCACGTTAGACTGATCCGAATTCAGATTTTAGTTTACTATATATTTATATATGATTTATTTGACAGAGTTGCACATTATTCTGTAATACATTTGACATGCTCAGCCTTTGACAGGAAATAAATAAGAGAGGCATTCCTGCAAGAAAATGTGAGCGCGATTGCAACTATTACAACTTGCTACACCGCTATAGGCTGCACATATTAGATTTGGAACACCGTTTCTAGCATAAAAACCTGAATCCCATGTATTCTCCATGGGGGAAAAATAAACGACACGGAGAAATGCTGAAAAGAAGGAGTGCGGGTCATGGCTGTTACTGATCACGCGATAGGCCCGTACGCCCTTGAACTAGAGCTGGGCGATATGAACAAAAACAGTATCACGATATTTTTTGTCATACTGATTATTTCGATAATTATCACGATATATTGTCACATTGTGTTTTTTTATGTTTTGTTTTTTTGGATTCTTATACAGACTGAATGAACAAGTTAAAATAATCAAACAATATCAAACAAATAATTTAAATTTCTACTTGAAGAGCCCTGAGAACTGGGGAAAAAAATTGCCACTGCCAAAGAACAGCTAAAGAGAGCTGTCAACACCTCACTTCCAGAGCGCTTTCTCGGTGCTTCTTGTTGCTAAGTTACGAAAAGCGTCATCTGGTACTTTCACGTTTGTATTTTATTAGTTTTTTCCCAGGCGGCATTTGTTGTCAAAGCGTCCGCCGTAACTATAAAGCGCTGCATTTTCATTGCCTCTTTTCACTCACTGCAGCATCTTTTCTAAGGGCTGAGACATACTCAGACGTGACGGGTGCGCTTGAGCTTAATCTTGAGGACTCCAACAGGTGGCAGTGTACACCATAAAAGCGTCCAGTCTGCCGTTAAGTGACAGAAGAAGAGGAAGAAGCAGAAAGCGGCAGTGAGAGAAAACATTTTGCTGTGAAATGAGGAAGATAAAAAATTATTTGCATTCGGATGTTACAAAGGTGCAAAAAACCCGGTGAAACCGTTCAGTCATGTTGATAGTAAACAACGATGCTGACGTCACGTGGCAAAACTTTAACATACAGCCGCCCCAATTTTTCAGGAGGTACTGCAACTCTCATAAATTTATGACGACATGCTCAGTGGATGCGTCAAGAGAAGATGCGCCATGATGCGCGTGCATAAGCGCTCTGAACGTTAAGTATATCTCGGCACGCGACCGCTAATGTTTACCGCGTGGCTTTTTCGTGTGTTATGGGCAAATTTGCATCATTGGGCGCGATTGGCTGTTCTGCTGGCGTTATGCCAAGCTACGTGATTGGCCAAACATACTGTCTATCTCAACGCGCCGCCCCATAGTGGACAAACAAGTGTGATCGGATTTTATAGCTTAGTTTATCATCGTTATCGTCATCACATTTTTCTCGATAAAATATAGAGATCGTTTTATCACCCAGCACTTCCTTGAACCTTGCTGAATGTGGTGGTGTTGCGCGTAGTGTAGCGTGTGGTGACGGCGGTGTGGTTTCTGACCGTATCTTCAGGATCTGTCTGGTCTCCTTCTCGGTGTAGGGGGACGTGGCCACGATCAGCAGGCGGTCCAGCATGTCTATGGGGATGCCGTGAGGACTCTCGTAGTTCGTGCCTCGGATTCTGCACGCGACAAACACGTTATCAGAAACGAAGAGAACAGGTGAAGAATCCAGATTAAAAGCTAAACGTTGCTACAGTTCAGAATTACGGCTGTGTGATATGACCAAAACCTCATATCCCAATAACAATATACATTTCCTGTAAATTCAGTGGAACTTCTACAAGCAAAATCTGGTGTGCACGCTCAACTCGGCCTACACACACGCGCGCTCCAAACACTCCACAGATCTGAGCCAAACGACAGGTGTTTTAATTTCGTCTGATGTATTTACAAACCCCGACAGGAAAACACACATTCTGCTTCAATGTGCAAATACCCAGGTTGGAGTGGTTCGAACGGGACCGTAGGGCTGGACCATACGACTTTAAATCAATGTCACGATTAATTAAATCATTTTATCTTGATTACAAATAATAAACTTTTATTTTGCTTTGTTTTTTGCCTTTGTACTCTGAACAAGTTGAACTATCACGGGGGTGATTTTCTCTAATGAGAAGTGTATATCGTTTCTACAGTTTCCGTCAAAGCGTCCCCTTTATTACGGACAAAACGCATATTTTAGCTGATAAATAACCACATCAACCAGCGTTCCACTCACAATACAGCCATTTATTAAGATTTTCCCATCGATTTTTTTCATAGTTCGTTCCGGAACGCGCTGAACCCTTTGTGACGCGGCTCCGAGACGTGTGCAGGGGATTGTGGGAAATGCAGCTCTCTTCCAGAACGGCCAAAAGCAACTCATTTTATTGGCCAAATTGGTTCAAAATGACCCTCGAACTTCACGTTTCTTCATTTTCAACTGAATACAACATAAAGCGTATATGACTAACTTCTACTCACACTAGAATAAGCCTAATAACAAATGTACTGTCATTTTTATTTACTTTTTTTTATCCGATTACTCGATAAAATAATCGACAGATTACTCGATTACAAAAATAGTCATTTGTTGCAGCGCTATATATCGTTGTGACTTGAAAAGAACTCAGACAGCCGGAGTGGAAACAAACAGAGCACATCTTTAAGGGGACACTACATGAACACCCACCGGGGAACAGAAATGATCAACGGAAATCTTAAAATCACTTGAAATAACCAACATGGGCAAGATTACGATGACTGGAGGTTCTGTAGACAATAGAGATTTGCACAACTGCAGTAGGTAAACTATCCTCAGTATCAATCAGTACTGCACTGAGAACAGCAAAAATGAAAAGTAAAAACTTCTCTCTCTCAAAGACACACATATAACGCTCTATTCAGCAAACTTGTCACTGCACATGCGAGCCAGAGTGAGACAGAAAGGGCAGCTCATTTTTGACTGTGTGGGTGAGAGCTGTTGCTCTTTACCTGGTGATGCCTCGGTTAGTGGCCATGATGAGCACAGGTGAAAGGTCGCTCTCTAAGGCCCGGTTCAAGTAGGAGAAACACTCGATGTCCAGCATGTGGACTTCGTCTATAAAGAGAACCTGCACAGGAAGAAGCACAATCCGGATTAACAACCGAGAAATCTTAACCAGGACTAGTTTTGAAGAATTACATTCAGCTCAGTTTTACACACGGCTGTGAACAGTGGAGATGGGGAATAAAACGGGAAAAATACAACGTCAGCAATGTTTAATAAAGCCCCACGTTGGCGTAAACGAGTTGCCCTCCTCACGATTACTACTGCTCACCAAGGGTTGGTGCTGCTTTTCCATATGAGGGAAGCTGAACTCACCCCGGGAATGATCTCAGCTTTGCCCTCTTCTCTCCACTCGGAGACTTTGGCATTGATCTGCTCGCGCACTTCTGACTTGATTTCTCCCGTGTCTCCTGCACAAGCAGAGCAAAGCCACGTTATCACAGCGCCACAGCAAAGAGCAATCAATACGCCTTAATTAAACACTCCTTACACGCAAAAACATTATGACCATGTGTAGTGTTATTTATGTGCAGAGTTCCTTTCAATTATAAGGAGGTCTAGTTAGAGAACACTACCTCAATCAAAAGTGCAAAACATCTAGGGCCGCAACTAACGACTATTTTGTTAAACGATTAATCTGCCGATTACTTTTTCTCTTAATCAATTATTAATCGAATAAAAGGGGGGAAAACTATATCATTTCCAGCTTTTTTAAAGAAATCAAACTGCCTTTTTCTATTTTTCTACATTTATTTTTTACTCTCTAACATTATAAAATGGAAAAATATTGCCTGATTAATTGAGAAAATGAAGAAATATTGAAGTTTTGGCCTCTTTTTGCCCTGCAACTCATTTTTGACTCATTTCTAGGTGAGAACTACATTTTTGTGCAAGACGGCGTTCCACATGAGAGTCGCGTCACAATAACGTGGTGGACATGTGTCGGAATAATCACTGAAAATATCAAGTAAATGTCTGTATTGTGAGTAGAACGCTGGTTGTTGTTGTTGTTTATCAGCTATAAATGAGTTTTGTCTGTAATAAATGGGAAGATTTGACTGAACTGGACGCTTTAGTGAATGACTTCCCTGAGAGAGTGTGTTTACATCGTGAAACATGTCATTCATGTGTTTCTACATGATTACTTCAGTTTTAGCCAAAAGGAAACACACTTGTTCTGTCTGATACACTTGTAATATTTTATTACATAAAAACACAACTCAGATGAGCGCAGTGTGCAAGGCAAAGTTACTGAAGGCTGCAAAAGTTCACCCCGTTTGCAGTCTGAGCTCTCATAAATGGTCACAAATGGAATAACGGGTCTGGGTTGGTCCGCCTTTAGTTAGTGATCTCTAATACCTGAAGTGTTAGTGAGTTGGGCTGACCTGAGAACAGTGCGAGGAAGCCCTGAGTGCGGCTGTTGATGACGTCGATCTCGTGCAGGGTGACGGTGTGCACAACCTCCTTACGCTTCTGCAGCTCGCCCTCCGGACACTGCACAAACTGCGTCTGAAACGGAGAGCGCAAAAAGGTGGGATGACAGGATCTGGAGGTGTAAAGGAAATGTAAAATTTCCACATTTAAATCTGAGGGAAAAATCAGGGCACATTTTGTGAGCTCATCTGAGGGGAAAGAAGGGGAAAGCAGTCGGCTTGTTCACAAGTAAACTAACTGCACACTTCTCCATGATGAGCCACGCATTTTAGGGCACGAATGTTTACACGGTAACCACAACTACACACACATTTACATAACCAACGTTCACCAGTTACAGAACCTGTGCTGATGATTAGCACCACAGCCACCGGATATATTTTATGTGGGAAATTCAAGCTGAATGAGGAGGAGAAATAATCTAAAATAAAGCTACAAAAGTACTGATGTGGTGCATGTGATGTAAGTTCTTACCTGAGCCCCCATGGCATCGTAGTCTCTGGCTCTGGTGAAGGATCGTCCGAGCTTGCTGATCTTCCCTGTGGCTTTATCAATAGTGATCACATCCCTAAAGAGAAGCAGAAGGGGAAACCTGCTTGATCATTCTGTCAACGTATCGTTACACCCCTGATGCTACGTTCACATCAAGAGCTACAACAGCTGTAAAATGTGTTTGCTGGTGTGCTTTTTCTATGACTCACCCGGCCTGGACCTTCTCTTTACTGAGACTCTCTATCATTTTACTGCCCAGGTCATAGATGGTCTCCATCTCCGTCGTCTTCAGAGTCAATTTGCCCACTTTGGCGCCCTGCAGAGAGACACGGGGGGAGAGAGTGGGGGAGAGAGAGGGAGAGAGAGAGATCAATAATCCCAGTCTAACAGCTTGATGTTTAAGGTCATTTCATCATTAAGGAGTTTAATGGCTCTCGGCTGGCAAAGCTGAGTCACGCGGAGGACGATTTTGGGAGTTTAACCACAACAGCACAGAGCTGGTTTATTCAGTCGAGCCCAAACTGAGCTGAACGCCAACGCTGCAGCACATCGATCAGGAGAAGAACTTCATTTCCCCTCACTTGGTGATAAATATCTTTAATAACAGTTGCGATTAAACAAACTGAACGCAGCTTTTCTCCGTCATGCGTCTACATCCAGCATAAGGTGGGAGGTAAAGGCCTCAAGGTTATATCACGATATTTTGAGGAAATTTTTGATGATACGTTTTGCACGTTTCAAGCTTGTTGGCAGCAGCATTGACTGAAGCAACCAAAATGACGGTCGAGGTAAATATGACTCAAAAGAAATTGCTACATGTTATTGTCAAAAGATAATGTTACACAAAATGATCATTAAATGGATCAAACTGAATGATTTATTCTATGAATAGCACTTTTGTGTCAATAAAATGACATTTTACAAGCAGTTCACACTGCACATTGTTTACGTAGAACATGTAGTGATATGACATTAATTAATTAATGACATTAATAATATTTTTAATAACATTTACAAAACTATTTTAGGCAAAACTTCACCTAAATAATATCTTGCATGAATTTCAGTGAATTTTATTTCAAAATTCACCTCAAATTCATGAACTGAATGGGAAATCATAAGTCATTCTCAATTCAATTCTGAATTTTGCACAGCCCTGGGGGACAGAACTATTAACTCATCATCAAAACGAGTTTGTTTAACGTTGAGGTTAAAGACGTACCGTTCCGGTAGCAGGCCTGTCGATCTGTATCTCCACCACTTCTCCCTCGATGATCTCCGTCTCCTCTCTAAAACACACCACACGTTCACACAAAATCACCGTCTTTAACTCACCTGGTGCTGCTCTCTCCCTGAAATGGTGTTCAATTCAGCTTAAAGCAGACTCACTTGATCCTGACTCCGATGGCTTTGCGGAAAGCCTGGCTCAGAGCCTCCGTCTTACTCATCTCCAGAGAGAAGATCTCGCTTGCTGCCAAAGCTGTGAACGGCGTGTCTGGACCCAGTGACTGGGCGATGCCTAAAATCAAACCAAAATAAGCGTTTTAACAGAGTAGTCCTGTATTAAATACGGGGAGTATATCAACTAGTCAAAAGCAACCCAAACACATGAGAAGTGGTCAGTGCAGTGGTCAGACTAGACAAAAATGTCCACTGTTAAACTCTGTGTTTGGATGTAATTTTTGCATGAAGATCCCAGTGTTCCGTACCCATGGCGATGGCAGTCTTCCCCGTTCCCGGTTGCCCGGCGATGAGCACGGCTCGACCTGCGATGTGACCGTCTTTAATAATCTCCAAAATCAAACCGGCCGCTCGGCGTGACGCCAGCTGGCCCACCATGCCCTGAGACACCTGATTCAAATAATCACATCAATTAAAAAGAGCTCCGCCATTCAACACGGTTATTTGTGCTCCAGTCATAAATGTGATTTTTACTTGTCGGGGCTCCAAGGCATCGTCCAGTCCGAGGCCTCGGATGTGTGAGTGGGCACCTGAATAAACCAAAATTATTATTTTTTTAAATCGCAGATCTTTTTTTTTCATGTGTGTCCAACATTCAAGCTCGTACAGGTGTAATACGACGAGATATGAACAGATTTGATGCAAAATCTCCAGTAAAAAAAATTCATGCCATGTCACTTACCGATTCTCTCTATCCTGGTGATGTCACGGACCTCTGGAACCTTTGTGTTCGCCATCTTTATGACAAAAGAGAAAAACCAGAATGAATCAATCTGTGCACTCAACAGTTAGTAACCGCTGGAGTGATTTCAGGCATTATTAGGCAGAAGAAGAAAAAAAAAATTAACCAGATGATTTTTAAGAAATTGTATTTACAACTCTCTGAAAGACTTTTTTTATTCACATTTACATGCTCTTATCCAGAGCAACTTTCGTGTCCTAATTTCAGGGTGTCCCTCGGGGAGAAAGCCACTTGGGGTCTTGCTGGAGGTAGGATTCGAAACCACAACCTCTTGGTCCAGAGGCGAGTATCCTGACCATGAGACCACCATAAACCCCAAATGTTTTTCATAAGTCATGCTGTGGTCACACACGGAGCTGCGTTTATCATCTCCTTTATGGCTCTAGTTCCTAAATATGCTTTAATTAATAATATTCATTATTTTATTTATTTGTGTTACTACATTGTTCTAACAATGTTTGTTTTGTTTACTACGGTTATGCGCGTGCTCAAACATTAGATGTTACCATGGTGACACAATTCACTAATACAACACATCAAACTCGCCTTCTAGCCTCTTGCAAAGTTTTTAAAATGACTAAATATATCAATATGTAGATAAACAAACTTACGCATATTTTTCATGAATAAATAAAGATTATATTAAGTCAAATATGAAACTAAATGTGTCGCCTTTAAACTCGGAAACGCGTTCCCATCGCAACAAACGTCATCATTACGCGCGAACACCTTAGCGACAAAACGGACGTTTAAAAATGCCATTTAACAGTATTTTACTCTCTCAAACTTGCGATCTTTAACATTTAAACATATTTAAAAAGTGATTTTTCTCAACAGAAACATGGTACGATTTGTTGTGATGGACACGTGAGGCAAGAAAAAAACCGCTAGCTTTACCGGCTAACGCCACAACGCTAACCTTTCACTTAAACCGTTACACGCTTTATTTTACCAGAGTTTAAAAACAGCATTAGAATTGAGAGTTTATCTTCAGTGCAGAGTAAAAGCGTGGTGGGAAATCTATTTTAAATCCGTGTAAGCGAACGCGTCTCACCTGAGCTGCCATGTTTCTCTCCCCGCGCCGCCGCTTCTGAATGAGGAGCGCTATCGGATGTGGTCCGGGTAGAAAAGCAGTTCCGGATGTGCGTTCCTACCCGATACAGGGTTCCACTGCGACACAACAGTTAAAGTTGTCGCATGAGCGCAAATAAATAAATAAATAAATAAATGCCAACAGTGGGAACAATAAACGAATAAATAAATATATTATAACATAAGTTGAATTTAAAAGCAAACACACAAAATTCTATAGTGGTAATAAATAAATAAATAAATACATTGTCAGAGGCATACAAAGTGTATACAAACCGGGTTAATATGCTATTTAAAGTCAAAGTCAAACAAAACTTCTAACGTCTAACGTTCTAACGTTATTCCTATTCTATTTTATCCTAAAAAAATCCCGTTTAATTTATTACATTTTTAATGTGTTGTATATTTTTCAAAATAAATAGCAAAAGAAAAAAATAAGCAGCGGACTTAATGCTAACAATGGTAAACAAGCAATAAATTAAAAATAAATAAATAAATAAAATTAAATAACACAACAGTCACCCTTAATAGTGCTAATGAATCAATAAATAAACAAAGAAAAGGTGTACCAAGGGATAAATATGCTATTGACTTTATTATTATTATTATTATTATTATTATTATTATTATTATTATTATTAATTATTATATTTCTTCGCTTTTTTACGCGGAATGATTTTATGCTTTTTCATGCAAACATCACTTAGGGCCACAAGGTGGTGCACGTGTCTTTTTAAAGCAGCTGCTTATTTGTCATTGTGAACTCAGCACAGCACACAGTGCACCACAACCTCTCTTGTGACTCTTGTCACTAAAGGAGCAATGGGCAGCTGACATGGGCAGCCCCCGGGAGCAGTGCTTGGGGACGGAGTACTGGGCGGGAATTTTGAATCAGCAACCTTCTGATCACGGGGTCAGCTTCCTAACCGTTACACTACCACTTGCCCCTTATGTTCTTATGTAGTTTTCATGTGTATTTACAAAGAGCAGTAGTTTATAGCCGAGTGGACTTTAAGTGCATATCTTGTTATTTTAAAATAACTGAAGTAAACACACACACACGTAACAGTAGACTGGACGGAACAACACAAGATGTTGCATGTTTTTTAATGAAACAGTACATAAACACACACTCTGGGAAGTTTAAAACATAAAACATATGAATTGAAAGTAAAAGATAATTCAAACTACTGGCATGGACAAGACTACATCGATTTGAGGTTCTGATGATCAGTGGTTTTGATGAATTGCCCAGCCCTAAAATTGATTTTCTTCTTATAATGTGTCATGATCACGATTATTGTAATTACAAGAAAATTCTAATTACATAGACGGGTGTTGTAATTATGAGATGAGATACTTGATACTTTCAAAATTATATTCATTTTAAAACAAATTGGACAATCTTCCCTACCCCAATATCAAAAATATACAACAAAATTCTCTTTTATGTGATTAATAATGAGATTAATTTAAAATGACTTTTAAAAGTAACTTAAAATGTACAAAATCACATTATATTACCTGAAGACAAAAATTATACACCTTATCTCGCACAAAAAAACATAATTATTGTGTAATTATGAGAAAAGATGCCATAACTTTGAGGCTCTTGTAAATATGAGAAGCATCTTGTACTTATGAGTGAAGAAAAAGACCTCATAGTTATAAGAAAAGTAATTACAATAAAAGATTTTGTCAGTTAAGGAAAAAGGACATAATGTTTTGGTAATGATGAGAAAAGTTCCCATAATTACAAAATATTAATTACGTCACCATAAATTTGTAATTAAGATAATAGCTCTCACATGACATCATGATCTTGTGTTTATGATAAAACTGCAAGAAACTGCAAGAAAAGGTATCATAATTACAAATTTTGTAATTACGTAATTATGAGGAAAAACATTGTAATCATGAGCAAAGCATCTCATAATTACAAGATAGGGATCTTGTAATTGCTGAAAACAAGTTGTAATGAGAAAATATAGCATAGTTACCCCATTATCATTATTGTGTAATTACAACATCTTTTCTCGTAATTACAATATCCGCTACTGTAATGATGAAATAATGGGGCATAATTATGAGAAATGGTATTTTTGCTGAATGTAATGTACTTCCATAAAAATGTTACCTTCTAATAAATGACTCTTTTATATCATGATTTTATGACATCAAAATACGAAAAGTAATGTATTTACAAGACGACCTTGTATTTACGAGATAACAGGCTTCTATACACAAGAAATTAATTGTAATTATAAGAACATATACTTTAATTATCACATTATAATTTAGGGAGATGATCTTGTAATTATGCCAATTATTCTTGTAATTACATTTTCTTGTAACTTGTATATACAGTATATATGTAACATATAATTACGACATCATGATATTGTAATTATGAGATAAGCTCATGTAATTATGAGAAAAGAAATGTCACAATTATAAGATAAGGTCTCTTTGTTTTTGCTGTAATGCCCTTTCATAAAAACTACGTTCTAATTACATTTAATTACATTTCATTTTTTAAACCCAAGCCCAACCCACAGCACCCGACGACAGCAGCATCTCACAGCTGGCATATAGCGACGGCCGACTCGTACCACACCCAGAATCCGGCGTACAGCGGCTCGGCGAAGGAGGCTTTGAACTGGTGGATGAGCGACATGGAGTCGGAGACGTTAAAGAAGGACAGCGTCCCGCCATCGTAGTCCAGGAAGACACCGATTCGGGACGAGTAAGGGGCGTTGATCTCCACCTGCTCCTTGCCGTGACGCGCCGAGTAGCTGGAGTCGGAGCAGAAGAGGCCCCAGGACTTGCGGTTGTAGCCGATGCGTGCCGAGTCGTGGTAGCCGGCACGCTTGATGCCCTTGTAGGTGACGCCCAGCGACGCCCCCTCCCCGCTCCACTCCACCTCCCAGTAGAAGGCGCCGCCCGACATCGCCTCGCGGCACAGCACCTGGGGCAGGCAGTCGAACCTCTGGGGGTTGTCGTTGTACGGCTGGGCGTCCCTCTTCAGTGCCGCCTTCTTGTTGCCGCGGGAGATGTAGAGCTGTCGGTAGGCCGTGTTCGGGTCCAGGGTCAGTTGGCAGGCGTCTGAGGGATAAAGGGAAGAGAGGGGGAAAAGGGTCAGATAGTTGTGAGTTAACTTCTGGATGCTGAAACAAAGGAGAAAGGGATGAAAAGGTGAATATTTTGAAAAGGAGAAGTGGGAAGTGGGTTTTGGCAGATTACTACAGGTGTACAGCTCAAGTTTCATCATGAAACGATGCGATATTGGACACCGATTCTGTTACGAGTTCTGTTCAATCCATTGGATTCAGGAGCCATTGATGGATATGAGAAATTAAAAATCAATCTTCTCTTTTATTAAAAATAGACAATATGTATGATGTCTAATCAGTGTTTTCATTTTGGGCCGATGCTATGGGCTTGTTGATCACTGAAACGATGTATTGATGTAGATCGATTGTCATTGCAATCCTACTGATTATATTTGATTTGATTACAGTTCATTTGAATGGCGCCCCTCTTCTGGACAAAATGGAGAACTACAGGCTATTAACAGGAAAAGTAATAGCACACTTCTCCTTAATGCAGACGCCCCCTTGTGGCCAAGAATAGTAAATGATAAACCTTAATAGAGACGCTCCCTTGACACCAAATTAAGGATTGACAAACTTAATCATGGCACCATATTTAAAGGGGAACGCCGGCATTTTTAAACTTATATTCTACTGTTAGAGGACTGTCAGTTGTCAAAATATGAACCATGGCTACCATGCTACCATGGCAGAGATATCGTGGTAGAAGTCAGCCTGGCCAGGCAGCTAATAAGCAAAGTGATCAGTGCATATTTCTAAAGTCAAAGTTATTGCAATATGTTTCATATTTTAACAACTGACAGTATTCAAAGACCTCAGTAGAATATAGGTTTTAAAAATGTCATTGTGAACACACCCCAGCACCGCACACAGTGCATTACAACAAAATGTCACCTCTGCATCATAATTTAATGCTCCTGTGTTCTGACCGTGTAAGTTTCAATCCTTATCTCAATCTCGATCTCGAGCCTGTCCCGTTAAGGTTCAGTCATGCATGGGTTTAAGGTGCAGTGGAGGTGGAAACGGATATCCGATACTGGAGTTAACACAAATGTCAGCACTCCGAAAACCCCAACACGGAAAGTAAACCAAAGCCTGGAGAGCACTTCTGAAGTTTTTCATGCAAGGCAGATAAAGACAAACAGACCCTGAAGGAGGAGAGGAGAGCGTCCATCTTCCAAAATAGGAGTGCAGGCCTGAGTTTCATCACCATACGATATTACATCGATTCAATGGACAAAGATTTGACATCTGCCAATATTACAAAGTGTGTCATGATACAATGTCGTCTCGATTCAATTGAGGAACTAGCGATCAATATTTCCTAATTTCTGGGACAGTTTTCCCTGACAGCAGCCTCTTAAGGGTCTTGCTCAGGGACCCATTGATGGTGGTGCCATAGGGTAGGATTCAAACCCACGACCTCTTGGTCCTGAGGCAAGTATCCTAACCATTAGACCACCAATATAAAGTGACGGTGCAATATTTTTATTTTGGATTGATACTGTGAGATCGTTGATCACTGAATTGATGTAGATCGATGTATCGTTACACCCCCATCAGTAAGACAGTCAATTAAAGTCCAGGCCCAGCGCGCAGGTTACGGTTTGAGTCTGCCCACCTCGTCCAGTCTCAGAGCTGGTTGTACATTAAGAGGTGGCGGCTGCCCGTCGACCCACGTGACCCACGTCTCTGATCTGGAGGGCCGAAAGTCGTAACACACACTTCAGACTGACCAATAGTCATGGACATAATCACATTCTGACATAACCTTACAGTTTCATGGAATTTTCCCAGTAGAGTTTTTCTCATGTGAACCGTAGTGTTGTAGCAGTCGAGATCGGTCTCGATACCAAGGTCTCGATACCAAGGTCTCGGGCTTCTCTCGGACTCGGACAAACAGGACTCAGGATTTTATTTAGAGACGAGCCGAGACCACAGCTCTGAGAATATTACTATTAAAACTCGTGGAGACCGACCCAGGCATTTTGTGTTGTTTATTAATTAGTGTTTAATAACTCAGAATTCCTTTAACTTACAGAAACCACACACATACCGTCAGAATCACTAGACCTTCAACTTACCAGACATTATATTCATTCCTCTGTATGTGAAATTATTTCTGAGCAATTCCGTGCACAAACCTGAAGTAATTGTGTAAAATTTCATTACATTATTCACAATGTAAACACTGGTTAGCGCTCGTGACTTTCATATGGAACGCCATCATGCACCAAAGTGTAGCTCTCTTCCAGAAAGGCCAAAAACCTGGTCTCGGTCTCGGTCTCTGCCCTTTAGAGTCTTGGTCTTGTCTCGGTCTCGACACACTCTGGTCTTGGTCTTGTTTCAGTCTCGGTGGTCCCGTCCCCAACTCTATGTGAAGCTAAACCTACAACCCGCTTTTTAAGTGTTATGAACATGCTGTAAGAAGATTTCTACTCAAAAACTCATCGGGGCGTCTCTCAGAGCGTGAACAATAGGTGAAACGCTTCATTGTCCTCTCTGCAGCTGGGCCTATATTGTGTTTTTTGGCCGGGCAGGAAAAACCAGCGTTATCGGCTCGACGGGTCCGGCTGGGGAAAAAGACAACAAACATTTCTCCTAAAGTTTCCCTCACGCGGACTCGGATGCGAAGCTGGCCTGTTTGTTGCTGAACCTCCTGACGGAGTGATAATAAACAGCTACTTTTAAAAGAGAGGAGTTGTACAGGGGCTTTGCAGAATGACTCCACCTCACCAGGCTTGTTCTTGGAACGTGCTCTCCTTTACACCCACTCAGTAAAGAGGACGAGCCTGTTCTTTCAGTTCACACACACACACACACACACACACTTCCCGTATCTAAGGAATGTGGTGGGGCGACTCCCACACAGGCCTGGAATGAATTTCTTTTGGTTGAATGTTCAATTAAGCTCCTAAAATGACATCATGCCCCCCATTTTAAAACCCATTTCAGAAAATAGTAATACATTTTTTAATATAACAGTAAATTTACAGTTTGTATTTCACCACAAAGAAAAGTGACCTCTGCATTTGACCCATCCATGAAGGAGCAGTGGGCAGCTTTGTGGACACTACCTTTACCAGTCCAGGACTTCCTCCAATATGGAATATGGAAGACGCAATTATACAGTGATACTATCTGAACAATAGGTTTGGCCCCTACCTGTTGCCGTTTGCGGCTAAATTTGATGTATATTTTTTATTTCTTACTCTTTATTTTCACTGAACCTGTAAACTTTTCACTTCACTACGCATTGCAATTGCATAACTGTGTACGTGACAAAGAAAGAATCTCGAATCTTGAAACAAAGACCACAAAAATGTTGGGTTTTCCTATCATGTAATGTGCTAAATTATGTTTGCATAACCACCTAAAAACCTGAACACACACACACACTTATGACCACCTCTAGTTATTTTAGGTCGCCTCCCAAACCAGTTTGGCAAGCAAGTTTAAAGCGTTTTGAACTTTTGACCAGCATAAGATCACCAGGAAACGGTCATCATGCATGTCCGCATTATGGTTTTATGGTTTATGTTGAGGTTTTGTGAGCTGGGGAATCATAAAAAAAATCACTTACACTGCAGATACTCGTCCCTGGTGCGAGGCAGACTGCGAGGTGGAGCCTGACTCAGAGTCTTCGGAGCTTTATACGAATCCACTTCTTCGCCTGGTAAAGTATAAAACACATTCAATATTTTCTTGTCAACTTTCATCAGAGAAGAAACTAGGGGTAAAACGATACATATATTTTCCAGGCTGATACCGACACCAAATGTTAGGAAGTAGCTAAAATATTACCTGCTCTCTTTCAGCAGCTTATCAGAAGAAAAGCTACAGTTAATAACTTTTATCGTAACTATTTGTTTGAGCGATTGCAATGCACTGTGGCAAAAACGCTACCACGACCAAATGCAAATGCAGGGTTTGGAGACGGTACCTTGTTTACGGGTACCTCAGTGGTACCTTTACAGGTATGGGACTTGAACTGGTGACTTTTCGATCAGGGGGGTCTAACCCTTTTACACTACCAACAGCTCCAGTCGTACAACCGCCCCAAGAGTTGGTGACTCGGTGACTGTATTTATCGGTTTTAAATCGTATTTATCAGTTTTAAAAACCATAAAAATGTTAAATGTCGGTGATAATCAGCCAGGCCAACAATTGGTCAACCTCTAGAAGGAACAATTTTGCCCCTGTAAGTCAGGTGAATTTAAGTGGGTGATTATTTGTCATTGTGAACACAGCGCATCATAAAGTGCACCACGGCACTCGAGGAGCAGTGTTTGGGGGACGGTACCTTGCTCATGAATAGCTCAGTGGTAGCTTTACCGGCCTCAGACTTGACCTGGAGACCGCCCTGTAACAGATATCTGTTGCTGTAACGGCCAAAAACCACCAGATAAAGAAGGATCTTTAGGTACTTTCTGTTAAAATTGAGCGCTAGGCAACCGGATCAACAGCTAACAGACATTTATCTGTCCAACCGGATCTGTACATACTTGTACAAGTCTGATGACAAGATGAGGAGATTGTGTAAAACAAGACTTGCACACTTTCATTAACGTAACATCGGCCTGGCAACAACAACGTGTCGCATAGCGACCAGACGAAAAATATTCCTGGACTCTGATGTCGGCATTTGACAAGCAGCGTATTCCAACATTATGGTATGCAGAAAAGAAAAATGTTAAAAATGTCCTCATATTAATGAAACTCACCTTTCATTGTCTTCCTCCTCTTTTTGTCTTCCAGCTGACAGAAGGGCATTTTGTTGACTGGAATGGAATTTGCATGGCATTAGTGAAACTGCTCACCAGCTTGAGATGGTTATATCACTTATATCAACTGAAGCCGCGTCGTCTCGTTCAATCCTACCAATCTCGTCCTACCTCCAGCACTACCTCCACTGGGTTCCTGAGCAACAATCTTAACTCCAAAGTTGATCCAGGGAGAGTGTCCCTGAAATTAGGAGATGTAAGTCGCTCTGGGGTGCGTTTCCAAAAGCATAGTTGCTAACTATATAGTGTACATTATCAACATAGTGTTGCTAGCGTAGTTAGCAATACGTTAGCAACTATGCTTTTGGGAAACGCATCCCTGGATAAGAGCGTCTGCTAAATGCCGTAAATGTAAATGTTTATAGCTGAGATGACAAAGTTGACTTTAACTTTGTGTAAGAGTGCTCTTTCTGAGGACTAACTGAGGAAAATCTTGATTAAGAAAACATTGGTGAATGTCAGAATATTTCTAAAAATCAAAATATCGATACTCTGGGTGTAGTGATCATTGAATCGATGTATCGCTGCATCTCGTTAGCCATGTCCTGGTTACACAATTTGACAATTTTTATTTTCTGCTCGATTGACGAACTCTTGCTATGAATGAAACGAATAGTTCAGTTCCAAATTTCAACAAGTCCAGTACTGGTCCCTTTAATGGAACAACATATGTTTGAATTACCCCTCGGTTCCGGTACGGTTCCGTAACTCACCGATGGTAGCCACCTTGACCAGCTCCTCGTTGCTGTACTCGTTGAGGTGCTGCTTGAGCTCGGAGACGGTTTTGGTGACGGAGCCGAAGGAGAAGTAGGGGTTGACGCTGACCGTGGGAAGCTCCTCAGCATCAGTCTGAGCGATTAGCATGTGGTAGCTCTGAGAAAAAAACACAAAAATCCTCACGTCAGACAATTTTAAGAAAGGATTACTAAAATATTACTAAGAGGTTGTAGGTTCAAATCCCAGCTCAGGCCTCATGGGAGCACTACCAAGCACCTTCGGGAAATCTGGTAGCTTACCGCTTTGGGAGTTGACCCTGTGGTTGGAGGGTCACCGGTTCAAGTCCCAGTCTGGTAAAGATACCACTGAGGTTCTCATGAGCAAGGTAACTCAGTGGTACCTTTACAGGTTCGGGACTTGAACTGACAACCTTATGATCACGGGGCCGACAGTAGGGACAGATGATGATCAGAAACGGCAGGCCGGGGTTTACCTGGATGAAGTGGATGTGGTCCTCGGTGCGAGAAAGCTGGGTCAGCTCATTGTCGCGCCGCTTCAGGTCCGCGATCTCCTGCCCGAGGCGGTCCATGTGGTTTTCAGCGGTGTTGAGCGCCGCTTTCTTATTGGACGAGATCAGCTTGGCCATTTCCTGTTGCATCCTCTCTATGGAGCGTAACATATCAGTGAACAGCTTCTCGCTCTCCTGCAGCGCTCGCTGGGCCGAACTCTGCACGGAGACACACACACACAAACACACGCATATTTTTCACTGGTGCTGTTTTTAAAAATGATATCTCACGAAATCTAGGTTTTCACATTTGGAGACTATTTTCAAATTATTTTATATTGAAGCTTAATAATATAAGAGGTACATTATGAGTTCAGAAATGTGAGCTGTGTAGATTAAACAATGTCTTACTTTTACATTCATAAATAATATATATTTATTACAAATTTATTACTATTCTGAACATAAAACAGAAAGAATTTTCAATATTTGCTAAAGCGACTGCCAACTGAGTACCACAGAGAGCACACAATACTTTCTCCTGAGCATAAAAACGTTAATTTCTTCTCTGGAAGATCATATTTTGTCACTGGCTAATTTACGTCTCTAAAACATCACTCCCTCACCTTGAGTGAATCCACAGCTTGTTTCAGCTCCTCCATCTGCTTCACTCTGTCGTGAATCTTCTCCTGAATCTCAGCCTGTGTAGCACCCAGTCGTTGCTGTGGAAAAACCAGCACAGACATGATTTATTTTTCAACTCCCTCATGAGTACCTCAGTGGTACCTTTACCGGTCAGGGACTTGAACCGGCTACCCTCTGGGTCACGGGTTCCGTTACACTACCAACTACCCTATTTTACGTGACTTTTTGATTGTCCCTTTACCTTTAGTTTTATTAACCAGGTTAAACTGTAAAACATAAGTTCAATAGATGCCTTAAATTTTCAGGGAAATTCAAAATGTTTAAAGGAAATATTTCAACTCTATTTTAAACCTATTTTTAGCTTTGTGTTGATCTCTTTAAAAGTGTGCATTAAAAATTTACATCCTACAAGGCTATATCTGATTGATCTGTGTGTTGCATTTTACTGGAAAGCACAAGAAAATATCCTATCTTAATTTTATACATTTCAAAGAAAAGTTTTTGTGTTCACAGAATGCACGGTATATACATTTCTACTTTTCCCATGAGGATTTTTGCTCTCAAACACAGTCTAGTCCTTCACTCGTTAATCAAACAGCTCCAACAGCTTCAGCCCTCACTGGGCGGAGATCATTCACTTCTTCCAAATGTTTGTTTTAGAGGTTCGGCAAACAGTTTCGACTAACCGAGCGACTGTAGGTCAGCTTTAATTTGACATAAACTCAACAAAGTCGCCCTCTCTGAGCTGCCTTTCCTGAATACGCCAACATTACGCAACGAGCAAGGTAAAAAGACGTGTAGTGACGGAAGAAGATAAGATTGCAGTATGACGTAGGTCTGTCCACATGTTATCTCTTTGGCGTTTCTCGTAAGGGATCTGATTTTGAGCTGCTTCGTGAAAGGTCATTTACTGGAATGGTCCTGGTCCAGTAATTAGCACAATGGCTGGGGCCAAAACCAACTTGCAGTGTTCCAAAAATGTAGTTTAAGATGGTAAAAGTTTGGGAATTAATATTGGAGTAAATCATTTTTACAGTGATACAGTTCTACGTGAAACACCAAATGGGGATTTCTTCATTCATTCATTATCCAAACCACTGAATCCCAACTGGGGTCGCGGGGGACCGGAGCCTATCCTGGGACCTATGGGCGCAAGCAGGGGAACAACGCTGGGCAAGAACCAACTCAGCACAGGGCAAAATGTCATTTATTAAATATATTAAGTATTTTAAAGTATTTTATTTCAAACCTTCTTAAAAAAAAGGCAAAAAATGTAAGTATATTCAAATATATTGAGTTACTACTTCAAATGGTACTCAATTCTGAATTGGGTTAATTTATTAGAACAAGTAATTACTATTATTTCTAGAATTATGTAACATTAACTTAGAGGGGCTGGTGGTCTAGTGGTTAGGATACTCGCCTCTGGACAAAGAGGTTGTGGGTTCGAGTCCTATCTCCAGCACTACCGCCATCGCGTCCCTGAGCGAGACCCTTAACGCTGAGCTGCTCTCAGAGAAACGAGGAAAAAACGGAGCATCTGCCAAGCGTTGTAAACGTGAAATTCTTCTTTAAATGAATAACTTAACTTCAACCAATGACGTGGAAGAGTGCAAGTGTTCACAGTACGAGAAGCATTCTTCTCCAAAATGGAATTAAAATAAGCATTAAAGCCGCCCCCACCTGCATCTCGCTGCGCTCCTGCTCGGCCGACACCATGTCGTGACCTTTGTGCTCCTTGACGGTGCACAGCACGCAAATGCACATCTGATCCGTTTTGCAGTAAAGCTCCAGGCCTTTCTGGTGCTGAGGGCAAATCTGCCGGTCCAGATGCCCAATCTCGTCCACCAGCTTGTGGCGCTTGAAGGTGGCCGACTCGTAGTGGGGCTTCAGGTGTTTCTCGCAGTACGACGCCAAACACATCAGGCACGACTTGACCGCCCTCAGCTTCTTGCCTATGCAGATGTCGCAGGCCACGTCCCGGGGACCGGCATAGTTGTAGTCGGGGGACGGAGGGGCCGGCGGGAACTCCTCCGTATCCGATCTCGGAGCCGTGTAGGAACTCCGGGTGGACGACGACTGCATTCGGCGCGGCGTCGGCCTTTTATTGTAGGTGACCCGGCATTGTGGACAGAGGTACTGGCCGGTGTGGTCGGCGTGGTCCCAGTAGGTTTTTAGGCAGATGGCACAAAAGACATGACCGCATGGAATGGAAACCGGGTCCCTGAGATCCTCCTTGCAGAGAAAACACAAGTCCTGTTCCTGAGACATGAGGGAGACACCAAAAAGAAGCGGGAGATGAGCGTTTGAGAGCCAGACAAAGTTTGGTCAAAGTGAGGACCGGAGTGGCAAAGGAAGTTATATACAGTAAACAGGAGAGCCGAAAAGAAGAAAGAGAGGACAAACTGGTTGGGCAGAAACTAGCAAAAAGGGTGGTAGGGGAGTGGCTGAGAGACAGGTGAAATGGAGAGAGAGAAAAAGGAAAAGAGAGAGAGAGAGGGTGAGAGGGCGAAGGTGTAAAGAATGAATAAAATGTGTGATCTCAGGATGCAACAGTGTTTTGACAGTTGCAAGTGTGATATGTAAAGTATGTCACTGTCAACATCGCTCTATTCAAATCCGAGGTGCAGAGTTTGCATCATCGGAGAGGCAACGACTTGAACAGGATGTTATCGCTCATACGCACGTGGAAATATTAAAAAATTTGAAATTGTTGCAACTCCTCCAGGAAAAACGGAGGACCCAAAGTAGAACGTTAAGCCAATATTTGTAATACACGCAAAAGTCCTAAAAAGAGACCTCAGCATTTTTACTCACAGCTTTGTAAAACAGAATTAAATTTGCAGCAAAGCAACAAAAATCATCATTACATTGACCATTACACGTGTAGCTACATATAGTCCAGTGGAAAGCCTTGCTGCCTCACTGGGTTCGGTCAGGCGTGGGGTCTTTCTGTGTGAAGTTTGCATGCTCTCCCGTGTTCGTCTGGGTTTCCTCCCACAGTCCAAAAGCTTGCTCTATAGGGTAATTGCAGACTCTAAATTGGCCCGTAAGGTGTGACTGTGAATGTGTGCCCCGAGGTGTGTTGGCGCCTGCCTTTTGCCCAAAGTTCCCGGGATAGGCTCCGGTCCCCCCGTGACTCCAGTTGGGATTAAGCGGTCTGGATAACGGAGGAATGAATGAATGTTCAATGTTGTCGTTTATTATTAACATGAAATTGTTGTTTTGTCATTTAACACGGTGTTGTAGCTACACGTTTGAGGTGTGGTTTGCAGTATAATAATTATTTTGTTGCATTTATTCTAAATGTCCTGTGGTTTTAGGTGAATGTAAGTGAATTTGTCATTGTGAACACACCACAGCACACTGCACACTAACAAGCAAATGTGAGCTCTGCATTTGACCCATCCAAGAAGGAGCAGTGGGCATCGTTTTTTGGCCAGTGCCGGGAGAGTGGCGCTTGGGGACGGTACCTCGCTCATGAGTACCTCAGTGGTACCTTTAAGGGTCTTGGTTCAACTCAGATCACGGGATCGACTCCCTAGCTGTTACACTACTGACTGGCTAAGTGTCTTCCTCAGTGCGGATGGCTGTCGTCTGGTCTGCTTCAGAACTGCAGCTGATGTGGAGCGCGTTGTTTCCCAGCACGGCTGTGAGATCTCACTGAGGTAGAGGAGGAAAAATGTGGGCAGGAATGCTCCCAAGCCTGATAAGTCAGATAACGGCCGGTCGGAAGAGGGGAGGACGGTGTGTGTGTGTGTGTGAGGAGGGGTTTGTGTGTGTGTGTGTGAGGAGGGGTTTGTGTGTGTGTGTGTGTGAGGAGGGGTTTGTGTGTGTGTGTGTGTGTGTGTGGAGGGGTGAGTTTCTGACCCAGACTTATATTGGAGACAAATTCCAGACTCTACACCTGCAGACTAGAGACAAGCCTACTTTGGTAACTCTCTCTCATCGCATTCTTTCTTTCTTTCTTTCTTTCTTTCTTCACTCTCTCCCTCAGTCTCTTTCTCTCTGTTTCTTTCTCTTTCCTAGCACTCCGTCTTCCTGTACCTCTCTATCTCTCTTTATTTCCTCACTCTCTCTCTCCATCTTTTCCCCACTTCCTCTCTATCCCTTTTACTATCTCTCTTCACCTCTCTCTCTCTCTCTCTCTCTCTCTCTTTCTCTAGCTGTCATTCTCTTCTCCTCTCTCTTTCCCCTTTTTCCTTTCTCACACTCTTTCCTCTCCTTCTTTCTTCTCCCTTCCTCTCTCCTTATCTTTCTTTCTTTCGTCCTCACTCTTCTCTCTTGCTCACCCTTTCTCTCCCCCGTCTTCTCCTCTGTCTCTCATCGTTCTCTCTCTCTCTCTCTCTCTCTCTCTCTCTCTCTCTCTCTCTCTCTCTCTCTCTTCCTCTTTGCCTTTTCTAACTCTTGTTCTCTCTCTTCCTTTCAGCTATTTAACATTTTGGAGAAATTCCCATTCCATTCCTGGAGGACAATATGTACAAAGATCAGAATCCTTTATTCCTTCTAGTGGCGTGTGTTTGTGGGTATATAAGTGTGTGTGTGTGTGTGTGTGTGTGTGTGTGTGCGAGCTCCACCAACCTCTCCTCCAAAAGTTAAACACTACCTGACATCTTCACGTCGTTTCTCCCGATCTGACACAGCAGTGATGTTGAGAAGCCGACATTCCCACATTCCAACATTCCAACATTCCCACATTCCTGTTGAGTCACTTCCATAAGTTCGGGCCGGATGCTGCATTATAACCTTGTGTTGTATACCAGAGGAAATGCCCAAACTGCTCAAATGACGCATCTAAAATTAAATCTTCATGAAATCATTTTTAACTTTTCATTTTTTAAACACCTGCCCAGTGCTCTCAGTCCCTAGTGTAACCTATACGGGTAAATGTTACCATGATTTACCGTATGATCGGATGAATCTTTTACCTTTTACTTTAAACATCAATGCACATTTTTGTATGTGAGGACGTACAACATTTAGAAAATGCCTGGTAGCTTTGCGTTATTATGGATCATGTCAAAGTCGAGGCCTGGTCTCCTTCCACTTGATTGGACGGCGCTTTGGAGATAAAGTCTTTGCAAGTGTGTCTTTTGAACAATGCCCGTCTTTGTGTGTCTTTGTCTTGGCCGAGATTTGGAGGAGTGTGTGTGTGTGTGTGTTGTTGGAGAGACGCCAGGTGGGTGTGGACAGGTTGTAGAGAGTGAACATGCACCTTTTGAGAGCTTCGACATTCCTTAGCATTCTTATATCCCAATATTTATTGGCGTATGTTATTGGAATATCATGCTAGACACGCACGCCTTATTTAGTTTTATTCAGAAGACCCAGAGCTACTCATTAGGAGTCCAAGCGCACAGTCAGGAGTGTAATGGTGAGGGAGTCGACCCCGTGAGTTGCTGGTTCAGCTACGTGTTTACAGGACCAGTATTTACACCTTTATCGTTGGTGAAGTTAAAACACAAACCACCATTTTTATATCGAGATCACACTAAAAATAAGTTGTGATGCTGAGATAACAAGAATGAAAAATTACGTTGTTGCATGTCTTCTTGTGGACGTTCGTACTTAAAATCTATGTTAGATTTGAGCTGACCGTGTTCTGGCAGAAATAGCTACAGATAACGTATCAGCAACGTCAGACAGTAAATTCAGCTCTGCTACCAGTTTGATGATGTTGACGAAAAGCAGATGCAGTTACGACCCAAATCAAGACGAACTGAAGCGACATAAACGACCGTAACAACATTCTTTCAGTGCTATGTTCAGAATTAAATTAGCAAATTTGCAAGTGATTAATATTTGTCCATCAAATGTGTAGCTACAACACCTTGTAAAACCCACCAATATTATAAAGACCTTGTTTAAAATTGAGTGATTTCCAAAAACAATAAAACAATTGTGGACGCGACCAACGCTATTACAATCGATGCACAAATAACGCGAATAACTCATTTTGCGCGCACACAAATCAAATTCTGATGCGAACAGGAAACTTGCGTTTATATATCTCCCCTCGCTAGTCTGCGTAGAGGCTCGGTACACATCCCGCTTTGTTATTCGCAGAGTGAAACCTCACCTCTAACCTTTAGCCTACAAGAGGAAACACAAGACTTCCCGTCTCTTCAGCTCGAAAACACACATTTGCACAATAAATTCGACTTGACGTTTTCACTGCAATACAAACCATGATAATCATCAAGTCAAAATAAACACAGAATAAATATAGGTATGAGGTAAAAATAAACCTACTGCAAAAAATATAGACAAAATGTAAAAAACGGAATAAAATACAAGACACGCTAAGCTATGAACTGCAATATGGAATGTGAGTTGAAATTATAATTGGAATTCATGACGAGACATTGAAGTATGCATTGGAATATGAGATACACACAGCTGCATTCTCACACACTGCAGCCTGGCTTTGTGTTCTGTATCCACAATAAGACGTTTCCCACCAACACACATCCGCTCCTGCACCTGGAACCCTCAGGAACTCGCAGAAATGCCGTTTCCAGGCACTGATACGCCACTGTTTTACACCAATGGCTTAGTTAAGAAATTTGGAAATGTAGTAAGGCATTAAAATGATAAAATTATGCTCACATTAGTAATATAGCAATATTGATAATTGATAAAATATTATATTATATATTAATAATTAGAATAATATGCAATATAACAATAATATATTACTTATAT